>VYZU01014894.1:0-12175 GCA_013401355.1 Ceyx cyanopectus | reverse complement strand
ATTTTATTTTTAAATTTATTTTTAGTGGAAGGTTGTTCTCTGGTCTTTACTCTTGATGTCATTATTATAACCCATCAATCTGTCATACAATGCCCTCAAGTAAGCCTAGGAAACTAAAAATGCAATAACAAGATTCTGTAAAGTTACTGTCTTTTTTGTACCTATCATGCTAGAGAATTCTCTTTCACTTTATGGCATTTTTATATTTATGGTTGACATGTTCCCTACCACACTTGATCCCACTGTTCTGTTCCGTAAAACGTTGCCATTTTGCAGTGTTGGCATTTATGACTAATGAAACAGACGTGAAGCTATAGTACATTTTCAGATTGTACTAGAAGTGCAATTTGGCTTTCTGTACAAAAGATGAAAAGTTGCTAAGTATAACTAGAGGGAATAAATACAGTTTTCCAGTCAAGAGATGAAAAGACAGTTGTGAAAAAGGAAGTGAGAGTCCCTTTGCTCTACTCTTGCCCCAAGAAAACATGCTGTGCAGGTGTATATTAAGAAGCAAGGATGGATGTCATATAGTGGGTCCCTCAGACTGCCTGACAGCCAGCAAACTGTTAAAGAAGGGGTAACAGCTGCTTCTAGTAAAACTGCAATGAGGGTGGAAGTGGATTAAACTCAAATTTGCTGCTAAGATCTCAAAGGAACAAGTGTGGGAAAAAAAGGCATCCTGTACCTGAGGAAATAGCTTAATACCATTCAATAATAGAGCTCTTGCATCAAGGGCAAGATGCAAGATAGTTGAGAGATACTTGAAGATGGAACTGCACAGACTTCTCGCGCCTGATGCAGCAGTCCATTCTGAGAAGTGTTCTGGGTTGGCTAGCATAGAGTTAATTTTCACCAGCATCACAGAGGGGTCCACAGCCAGGATAGACAATTGAGCCAGCCAATGGGATA
Organism: Ceyx cyanopectus; assembly: GCA_013401355.1. Lineage (NCBI taxonomy): Eukaryota > Metazoa > Chordata > Aves > Coraciiformes > Alcedinidae > Ceyx > Ceyx cyanopectus. Next base: position 11,266 of record VYZU01014894.1, on the reverse strand, counting down.
TTCAATACCATACTGACATCATGCCCACTAGATAAGGGCAGGGGGTGCGTCAGGCAAGACTGGCCTTTAGCACAGGCTGTGAAGTCGGTGCAGACTTGGGTGGTCAGCTTCTTTCTGTATCACTCACTTAATATATTGTTTTGTTACTGTTATTGTTGCTATTGTTTCTTCTCCTTTTGCATTGTTCTATTAAATTCTTATCTTAACCCATGGGCTTTTGCCTTTTTGTACCTATCCTTCTGATTCCCCTAGGAGAAGTAGGGGCGGGGGGCAGTGAGTGAGCAGCCACGTGATTCTCAGCTCCCATCTGAACCATGTCAGAAGTATTGTATCTGAGAGTCATCTGCCTGGACATGTGAGTACATCAACAAGAATAGCAACATGCCATAGCTAAAACATTGCAAGAAATACAAAACATCACATAATGCAAACATAAGTCTGCTGCACAACCTGGCTATATTTAATAGTACGCTTAAAATACATCTAGATATATAAAAAGAGAAAATCTTGAAAAGCATAAAGAATTTCCATGTCTGAGTTGAGTGAAATCCCTTTCTTCTTTATACCAACATCAAGAATACAAAGCAGAGACTGTATTTCAGTGCTCTTTTCTGGAGTTACCCAGCTAAGGATCACATTAGCCCCATTCACCAATCATGTTATTGTACATGGTTTATTTTTAATGTTGCTAGAGAACTTTGTACTAAACATGAAGTTCTAAAAAGTTACAAGAAATGCAGAGATTTATCTATTTATTTATTTATTTTAACATGAAATTTAACATCTACTGGCTTAGGGAATAAATTTTGTTCAGTCATTTTACTTTTCATGTAAGCCTCTTCTAACTAACTGCATGGTCTGAAGTTAATGGCATATTTTGCAGGCAGTGTCTGCTTCTAGCAGTGATAACGCTCGATGTTTAGAGTAACTATCAGGGGTTGGTGTGCAGACCAAGGCCACTGTTGGATCTCATGTACCACTTTGGAGGGGTTCAGAAAATAAAAGGCTGCATCTATGGGGACAAGCAGACAGGACAGGTGACCCCAAACTGACCAGCAAGGTATTCCATCCCATATATATAATTTGCAGAATAAAGCTGAGGCATCAGGAGGTTCAAGCTCTCTTCTTCAACAGTCAGTATCCAAGGAGGACTCTGTCCATTCTACTTTCAGTCCCTATCCAAGTGTTCCTGAATCCAGTTCCAGAATCTACCTCCTGAATCCAGTTTCCATCTGCTGCTTAGTCCCATTCTGAGACTCTCCCGGTCACTGCTCCACAGCATTAGTGGTGATGGTGATGTAATTGCTATCAGAGGGGGTTTGGTTCAATACTGGTTTTGTATATATTTATATAAACTCCATTCCATTATTTTCATAAAACCTCAGTCTTTTTTTTCTAGTTGATAAGTGTCTCTCCCTTATTGCCTTTCTCTTGCCCTTTGGGTAGGTAGGGTTTTAACAGGGATCATCTGTTATAGATCTCGCAGTTGATCCTGACCTAGACAATACTTTTTAGGAAGCATATAATTTTACTGTTTTTTGTTAGACACAAATTAGGAAATTAATAACATTCAGCTATCTTAAAATCTAATCATGACTATACATCTTTTGTTTTTTTCTGCTTTTCTTTGTCAAATTTAAATCAGGTTTCTTGTACTGAGATTTACTAGACAGATTTGGCTGCCAGCAAGATGGCAGATAGATCAAAATGGACCAAGAAAGCAAATGCAGATGGCTAAGCTTGATCCACAAGTTTCACTGCCTTATTTTATCAACATATAATGTGTGAAAACCATACTCCAGCTGAAATCATTCTGTTGTGGGAAAAACCTTACATGAACGCATCTTTCCTACCAGAAGAGGGTTTGTCAGCTTATAGTATATTTTGCAGGGTAGAAAAACTACTGAGGGAGAAATTCTTTCTGCTAATGTACATGCTGTCTGTGCTCTGAGGCACTGCTGGCATAGTTATGCCAATGTAACTCAAGAAAAATGTGGCAGCTTCTCATGTTGTTCTGTATTTATAGCTGTAGGTTAGAGAGAGATTGAGAAGACTATTAACACTTACACGTAAAAGGTACTGTTCTGTGTAATTTCTGCTTCTAAAATTATAAGGAAAAATTTACTGTGAGTATTGAGTTTGGTGGAGCTCATGAATGCAACTTCTTGTAAGACTTTCCACTCTGATTTCATATTTCTAGTTAGTAAAACATAGACGTGTTAAGTTCCAACAATATGTATTTTACATAACATTTGCATTTGGGACAACATTGAAGATTGTTACTTCAGCAATTTTATGCCCTTGAGTAACAAGCACTAATTGCCATTAGTGGTCATCAGAAGTAAGATTTGCTTTCAAAACAGTCAGCTTTTTCTTCCATATTGTAATCTTCCTCATGAAGAAAAAATGAGAAGAGTTATAATGTATCAGGGTGAAAGTTCCTACATTCATATTTCATGTCTTGAAAAAAATATCAACAAGAGTGATAACTATATCAAAATGAGTGTAAAAGNAAAGCATAAAGAATTTCCATGTCTGAGTTGAGTGAAATCCCTTTCTTCTTTATACCAACATCAAGAATACAAAGCAGAGACTGTATTTCAGTGCTCTTTTCTGGAGTTACCCAGCTAAGGATCACATTAGCCCCATTCACCAATCATGTTATTGTACATGGTTTATTTTTAATGTTGCTAGAGAACTTTGTACTAAACATGAAGTTCTAAAAAGTTACAAGAAATGCAGAGATTTATCTATTTATTTATTTATTTTAACATGAAATTTAACATCTACTGGCTTAGGGAATAAATTTTGTTCAGTCATTTTACTTTTCATGTAAGCCTCTTCTAACTAACTGCATGGTCTGAAGTTAATGGCATATTTTGCAGGCAGTGTCTGCTTCTAGCAGTGATAACGCTCGATGTTTAGAGTAACTATCAGGGGTTGGTGTGCAGACCAAGGCCACTGTTGGATCTCATGTACCACTTTGGAGGNAGAAGAGTTATAATGTATCAGGGTTTTACTTGGTGTTAGTAACAGAGTTAGTAGGTAGGTAGGTAGCCCTGATAGTAGTCTGCAAGTTTTGAAAACATATGTTGAAGAATTTGTAAAAGGAGTAAACATGTGAGGTTGAAGTTCTTTTTGAACGTGAGAATGAAGTAAAGCTTTTAAATATTAGAACAATCATGATTTATTTAGTTTTCTTTATTTCCTGAGATGAAGAGAAAAAGTCTGAAAATAAAGTGTTGGAAAAATCTGGTCTTGTTATATTTTTTATGTAAATAATTCAAAATGCATATCCACATTAAAGAGATCAGATAAACTTTGAGAAAGAAGGCAAAACCTTAGATGCTTCTTCAGACTACCTGTGCAAAAATTCTTGATAAAGAAAAACAATGTGACTTTGAATTTTGTCAGGACTTATCCAAAGGTAGCTTCAGGGATTCAAGTCTAGCACTCCATCACTACTCTTCTCTATTTTCCAGGTCCTTAGAACTGTTGGAAATGTTTCCTGTTTCTCTGTACATTTTTAAGCTTAGAATACTTTTCCAGTTCATTGGGAGAGTGACCCATTTTGCAGGGTTTAGTGATTAACTATGCAGAAGTGAAAATACCATCGCTCCTAATANGGGTTCAGAAAATAAAAGGCTGCATCTATGGGGACAAGCAGACAGGACAGGTGACCCCAAACTGACCAGCAAGGTATTCCATCCCATATATATAATTTGCAGAATAAAGCTGAGGCATCAGGAGGTTCAAGCTCTCTTCTTCAACAGTCAGTATCCAAGGAGGACTCTGTCCATTCTACTTTCAGTCCCTATCCAAGTGTTCCTGAATCCAGTTCCAGAATCTACCTCCTGAATCCAGTTTCCATCTGCTGCTTAGTCCCATTCTGAGACTCTCCCGGTCACTGCTCCACAGCATTAGTGGTGATGGTGATGTAATTGCTATCAGAGGGGGTTTGGTTCAATACTGGTTTTGTATATATTTATATAAACTCCATTCCATTATTTTCATAAAACCTCAGTCTTTTTTTTCTAGTTGATAAGTGTCTCTCCCTTATTGCCTTTCTCTTGCCCTTTGGGTAGGTAGGGTTTTAACAGGGATCATCTGTTATAGATCTCGCAGTTGATCCTGACCTAGACAATACTTTTTAGGAAGCATATAATTTTACTGTTTTTTGTTAGACACAAATTAGGAAATTAATAACATTCAGCTATCTTAAAATCTAATCATGACTATACATCTTTTGTTTTTTTCTGCTTTTCTTTGTCAAATTTAAATCAGGTTTCTTGTACTGAGATTTACTAGACAGATTTGGCTGCCAGCAAGATGGCAGATAGATCAAAATGGACCAAGAAAGCAAATGCAGATGGCTAAGCTTGATCCACAAGTTTCACTGCCTTATTTTATCAACATATAATGTGTGAAAACCATACTCCAGCTGAAATCATTCTGTTGTGGGAAAAACCTTACATGAACGCATCTTTCCTACCAGAAGAGGGTTTGTCAGCTTATAGTATATTTTGCAGGGTAGAAAAACTACTGAGGGAGAAATTCTTTCTGCTAATGTACATGCTGTCTGTGCTCTGAGGCACTGCTGGCATAGTTATGCCAATGTAACTCAAGAAAAATGTGGCAGCTTCTCATGTTGTTCTGTATTTATAGCTGTAGGTTAGAGAGAGATTGAGAAGACTATTAACACTTACACGTAAAAGGTACTGTTCTGTGTAATTTCTGCTTCTAAAATTATAAGGAAAAATTTACTGTGAGTATTGAGTTTGGTGGAGCTCATGAATGCAACTTCTTGTAAGACTTTCCACTCTGATTTCATATTTCTAGTTAGTAAAACATAGACGTGTTAAGTTCCAACAATATGTATTTTACATAACATTTGCATTTGGGACAACATTGAAGATTGTTACTTCAGCAATTTTATGCCCTTGAGTAACAAGCACTAATTGCCATTAGTGGTCATCAGAAGTAAGATTTGCTTTCAAAACAGTCAGCTTTTTCTTCCATATTGTAATCTTCCTCATGAAGAAAAAATGAGAAGAGTTATAATGTATCAGGNTTATGTAAATAATTCAAAATGCATATCCACATTAAAGAGATCAGATAAACTTTGAGAAAGAAGGCAAAACCTTAGATGCTTCTTCAGACTACCTGTGCAAAAATTCTTGATAAAGAAAAACAATGTGACTTTGAATTTTGTCAGGACTTATCCAAAGGTAGCTTCAGGGATTCAAGTCTAGCACTCCATCACTACTCTTCTCTATTTTCCAGGTCCTTAGAACTGTTGGAAATGTTTCCTGTTTCTCTGTACATTTTTAAGCTTAGAATACTTTTCCAGTTCATTGGGAGAGTGACCCATTTTGCAGGGTTTAGTGATTAACTATGCAGAAGTGAAAATACCATCGCTCCTAATAAGGACCATCTTGATTTAGGCAATGGGAGACTCAGACTAGGTTATTTCCCCATAAGTACTGTAGCCACCAGGGCCAGGTTTGTTCATGCCTTTTGCTACCTTTTTAACATAATCAGGTATTCAATGTTCTTATTTTTTCTTTTGCACTTCAAGTGACACTTGCAGTTATTGAAACAAGAAGTAAGACACTCTGATCCTTTAGTTATGTCAGGACAGAGAAAGTAAAAGATTCCAAATCTAATTAGTTCCAGTAGTCCCAGAGAACTTACATGATTTAGATATATGTTCCTGAAGTATCGTCATGGAGAATTATGAATATTACAGAACCAATGTATTCTGATGAGTGGAAAAAAAAATAAATCTTTTGAAAAATAAAACTCCAAACAGGAATCTACTAAGGTGTTTTCAATATACTGATGTAGTTGTCTCCAGTCCTGCATCTCTTACTTTACACTGAAACTCACTAGCACTTTTTATACTCTGGTCCAGAAATTAATCAGATTTCTGTGTACTTTTCTCAAAAGTCCCAAAGGGAATATGCATATAAGATTGATCATGTCATTTCAGTTTACTCACTCTTAACAGAAGAATAAAATAAAAGCCCTGTTCACGCACATTCCTGCTACAGAATGTCTTCTTGAAAAGGGCAAATTGTACAAGTAAACCACTCATGATTTTTCAAGATCAAGGCTAAGTTGATTTTTTGAGTACTTCTGGTTACACTACATTGTGTAACTACTGTTTTATTTAACTGTATAATCAAATAAAGTATAATCAGTCTGTTGTTAGCAGCTTGCAAGTACTAAACAACAACAAAACCAAAAACTAATAAAATATGCAAGTACAAATTCAGGACCAATAATGATAAAAAGAAAAGTGTTAAACATTATTTCAGACCAAATCTTATCAAATACACATTAAAATTCAGTGCTTTACAGATGAAACAGCACAGTGTCTTTTAAAACAGCAGCCTACATTATAGGAAGGAACAGTAGAGTTTTCCAAAACTTGGCCATTTATACTATGTGTATACAGACAGATATGTAAAGGGTAATTTCCTCACAATGGATCTAATAGATACTACAGAAAGCAGGCTGATGCACTTTATTCTGGTATGTCAAGCCTCTCACATAAAGGAGCTTTTTTTTAATATGTAGTAGAAAAATACTTTATGATGCAATTTCAGCTCAAAAGCTTATACTGACATACATTTGACATGCTGTAAGAACAATGCAATGAACTAGTTTGACCTTCTGACATCAACATCAAGAACTATACCTCCTAATTCCTGCACCAAAACAAATAACCTGTGGCATTAGAACATATCCTTGAGTGACATATCCGATCTCAATTTTAAAGTTCAGGTAGCATTTGCTATTTATTTATTAATTGTTATTTATCACTATATTACTGTAGTGTTCAAATAAGCTTCAGTCAACAGCCATGATCCTGGACTCTCTAGCATTTGTCCTTATATTTCTCTCCTCAAAAGGCCATCCAGGTCAATTGTCCTTCCTAAGAAGATGACAATCTTCAAAAGTAATATCTTCCTCTTTCAGATGCAACTTTTCTATATATGGCAATGAATTTTAGCTGCACAGTATGAAACCTAAGTCCCTTTGAAATTAATGTACATGTTGCCATTGGATAAATAGCCCAGGTGTGTATTCCTGAAAAAGAAAATTTATAAGAGGACATGGTCTTTCTTTTGCATCGCTAATGTAGTTTTGCTTCTTCAAGATTATTAGTAAATTAAGATTTGGAAAAGCAGAGGGGTATTGTTAAGGAATACTAATCTTAAAGCTCACCTGATTGGCTCATCTTCATTACAGATGTATACCCAACAAAATTCATACAATATAATGCATTTTCATTTCAGCTGTAAATAAAATAAAAGCTCTATTATGAGGAGCTTGAAAATCTTACCTTCTCCTCTAAAACATTAATTACTATATATATCGCTGTCAAAGATCTATGATGCTACTATTGCCATAAAATCCTAACAGAGCTGTAATTCAGTAATGAAGGCTTAATTTCTTAAGTATATGCTTAAATGCAATCCTATTAATCAAAGAATTAAAAAGTGGTTTTATGTCATGTTGACATTGTCCATTTATATCCTGTAGCATTCAGGTTTCAATGGTGAACACAAAAGAGAAATTACTTGTAGGACTTCTAAATTTTGAATGTAACTTTTAATTTCTGCTTCTCAGACCATCTTCAACCTTTCAAAGAATGTGCAAAAACTATAGGTCATATCTCCTGTTGGAATACTTATATGTTCCATAGAATTTGGATATTTAATAACTTTCACCATTTTTTAAATTATACACAACAAAGTTATCTCTGTGACAGCACTGTGAAAACAGATGTGTGTCCATCCCAACAGCTTCCCTCACAACTTCACAGCTATACTTGCCACCCAGGTATCTTAACCCTACAGGATATATATTTGCTTAGATGCAGACTGCTTGACTGAGCAACTGGTGTGTCTCAAGTTATATATCCTTTCTTCCTTTTTCTTGAGGATCAGCATTTTGGGCAGACTTCCAGCATGGCCACAGAAACTGGCTTTGCTTTCATCTCCTACAATCCTTTTGTTGGGTGCTCAATGAGTTCACTCCATTCTGCTCTACGAAGAACATGCTTCACTCAGGAGAAGATAAACCTCAGTAGGGTGAAGGAAGGATGTTCAGTCCTACAGGTCAATGATAGTGCAAGTTACCTATTATGTGGGAGATGGTAAAGAGGCACACATTTTAGTTTTGCTGTAATAATTCTATGAATTTTCATTTTATTAGTACTTTTGATAACTCAAACTGAATTGGAATGAGAAACTGTAGACAAGTGAAGAAAACATCCTTTTCTCATATTGTTTCACTTAAACATCTGCATAGTAGCAGTCTGTTTTCTTATGAGTTAAATCGAATGGAAGAGGTGAAGAAAAAAATCTTGAATAATGTACCATAGTAAAGATGTTTAGTTTATTTTTAGGATAGCCTAAAAAAGCAGGTAATCAGCAACCTTATTTTTTACTCTAGACTACATTTTGCTTATGTTCTGCAAGGAAAAACTCAACTAGACTTTCCTGAATTGGGTGGATACAAACTCAGCTGGCTGCTATGTGCCCACTCAGACATTCTCTCACTCCTGCTTCTGTAGAGAAAAATAAAACTGAGAAGCTTAGGAGTTGATATGAAGACAGGGAGAGCCCTTACCAATAACCATAATGGACAAAACAGACTCAGCTTGATGAATACTAATCTAATTTAATGCCAAATAAAATAACACAGGACAGTGAGAAACAAAGACAAGCCTTCTCCTCATTTCCTGCTTTTCCCATGCTCATCTTTCCATTCTCTGGATCGGCACAGGGGGGTGGGCACTGGGGAGCTGTCCTAAGCCCACAGCAGCTGCTCTCTGCCACTCCTCCCTCTTCACACTTTCCCCTGCTCCAGCCTGGGGCCTTCCCACTGGCTGCAGGGAAACACCTGCCCCAGCGGGGCCTCTCCAGGAGCATCTCTGTTAGGCAGCCCTGAGCCTCCTCTGCTGCTCCAAACACCTTGCCACATAAATAGGATACTGTGGATTTCAGTGCTTTAATTTATCTTTCCCCCAGGTGACATAGTAAAATATTGTTCCAGTGTTAAGTACCTGGGGCTTTGCTGATGTACTATTCTCTTGACATGAGGGTTCTACATAATCAGGATCTTAAAAAACAAAACATTTTCATAAATTTAGTAGCTCAGTGAACAAAATAGGCTAAAGAAAAAAATATAAAAATAAAAATAAAAATAAAAAGAAAAAGAAAAAACCCAAAACCACATTTGCTGTTTCTGATTAAATTAGCATTATTCATCAGAGTCCTCTTTAAGTTGATTCATGTTTATGAAATGGTGAGTCTTTATTTGTTCCTTAGCTTTTAACCTTTGCCTTGCAGTGTCATGCACAGGGATGCCTATCTCAAAATATGTTTGCACTCCAAACACCATTTGTTATTGTTTAATTAAAATAAATTGGAGCTAGAAGTGAATTTCTGGTTCAGCTATTGTCTTTGTTGAGGACTAAGATTTCACTGTCAAACTTTTTCAATATTTAGAAGATATTACCTAGTCACATAGAAGAACAAGTCCAATATTCATAGATAGTGAGCTGACTGTTTCTGAGTAGAAAGTGAGTTTATAATCCCATTTTCTCATTATCAGACAGGCATCAAATTGAATGAAGAGGACCTAAGCACTGCTTTAGGTTCAGACATCAACAGACACTGTCTGGAGAAGATTCTGTATTTCTGTTTTTCTGTCTCTTCTTTACCATGTCCATTTGGATGGAGACATATCATACTCTGTATTTGAACAATACCTCACAGACTAAAAGACTTCTAGTCGTTACTATAATAATAAATTGAAAGAATAAGCAAACTGTATACACAAACATAGCATTTCAAATATCTAGACTAACATTATATTTTGGAAACAAATTCAGGTTGCAACTTCATGAGAGATTAGGCAAGCCTAAATGTCATTGCACCCTTTGCTCTGGCACATTTGCTTATCTTGGCTCTCTGATGTGTCAGTTCACTTGCAAAGTCAGCAGGAAACTAACCCAAGAAAGAAATAGAATAGTTTCCTGCAAGCTCAGTAAGTTGAATTGATTCATTGGAAGGCCAAATAAATGCAGGATCTGCTACAATAGGAGAGGGAGGGAAGTGGGGAACTGTCATAGCCCGATTTAAATAATTTTAAATAATTTTATACTGATTTAGAATTATTTCTGATTTACCAAAAAAAAAGAAGCAGTTTAGAAAGATTAATGAAAAAATACATGTTAGGCATATTAACATATCTTTTGTGTTGTTTTGGGTTTTTTTTAAATTTATGAATATTTAATAAGTAATATTTTCTGGAACAAAATTGTGCACAATATGGAATTCAAATTAATGAAAAAGTTACTTGAGTATTGACTTTTTTTTTAGTATTAGCAATCTAGAAAAATATATTTTTTGCATGGTTCTCCCTCACTTTTAGATTCTGATAATAAAAAGAGTTGACTGAAACTTTTTCCTCCTCTATCTTGTAAAGAAAGAAAAAGAAAATTATTTCATCTTATCACTTACTTTTAGTAGATGCCTACTTCTGTAAACATAACAGCAGCAAAAAGACTAAGAAAAAGAAGGATTTGCCATTTGGTGTCAGTGAGGAACTTAGTGACACAGGATGTGGAAAAGACCAAGGAACTCTATTCCTTTCTGATTGTCTTTAAGAAACAAAAATATAAAAAAAAATACACACAAAAAAAAGTGGTAAAGTCTGCCCTTAGATGTCTCATCTCTTTGAGACTTGGTAGCAAAATCTTTGGGAGTGAAACAGTAACAGCAGAGAAAGGTAAAGGTAGGGAGCACCAGAGCCATGTAACATACAGAACTCAATGGGCTGAGATAGATGCATCCATAGGTACTGAGAGAGCTGACCAATCCTTTAGCATATGTGGAAGATCATACCTACCAGGGAACTTGCTAGTAACTCAAAAAAAAACAAGCATCTCAGTAATCTTCAAGAAAAACAAGAGAGAGGAACCAGGGAAATGCAGACTAGTCATGCTCACCTTGGTGCCTCAGTATGTTATGGAGCAAATCCAATGAAAGCCATTTTGAAATTCATTAATGACAAGACAGCAATCAAGACCAATTTATCAAGGGAAAAAGGTCTCTTGGTAAATCATGGTAAGAGGGTCTGTTCTGTGAAGGAGAAAAGAGCAGAGTTTGTTTTCATTGACTCCAGCAAGGCTCATGATCCCATTTCATGAGATGGAAGACGATCCAGAAGGGCATAAGACCAGCCT
>VYZU01014890.1:0-13809 GCA_013401355.1 Ceyx cyanopectus | reverse complement strand
AAATAATCATATATATATATCATATATATATATTTATGATATATATAATATCATATATTATATATATGATATATAATATCATAAATAGTATATTAGTTCAGAGTAGTTTCACATAATAATACAACACCAGTTTGGAAGAAACTTCCAGGATCAACTGGTCCAACTTTTCTTGGGAAATCATTCTAGACAAGATGGCCCAGCACCCTGTCCAGCTGACTCTTAGAGTTCATTGTTAGAGACTCCACCACCATTCCAGTGGCTGATTGTTCTTCTTGCACAAAATAATCCTCTTGTGTCTAATCAGAATCTGCCCAGCACTAATTTGTATCCAGTACCTCTCATTTTTTCCATGGGACTCCATTTAAAAAGGGACCCTCCATCTTCTTTGTAGCCACTCTTTCAATAGTGGAACATGGTGATAAGGTCTCCCTAAGCCTTCTTTTCTCAAAGCTGAACAAACCAAATTCTCTCAGCCTTTCCTCATATGGCAGCTTCCCAGTCCTTTGATCATCTTTGTGGCTCTCCAGCCAGCCCAGATCTTTTTTGTGGACATCTTTTTTGTGTTTCCTGAGAAGGAAAAACCCCTATGCTTTAATAAATTTAAGGTTTTGATACTAAAGTGTAGTCTATAATCACTATTCAGCCTAGGTTAGGACTTCTAAGGACCTTGTGCTGCTACATTAGGTACCAGAGTCTGTTTTATTAGTCAGGAAACTGAAGGGCAGAAGAGGAATGGTTTGCCTCACACACACAGAAAACTTCTCTGACTATTAATTATAAGTTGAATGAGCAACATTTTATTCTTTACTACACAGTACCTCCTTCAAAACTAAACCTGCAGGCAAATAGTATCTGAGAATGCTGTGCATGTGTATAAAATTCAAGATGCCATAGTGATGAAGAGCATATAAATGACTAGGTATATAAATTTGCTGTATGTCCTGCATGTAAGCAATCCTCATATTTTCAAGACATAGCAAGCTGTATTTCTTGTTTGCTATATAGTCAGTGAACACCTTCCATCTAGAATCAGACTCTACCTAACTGATTAAATAAAGACAGTTTCAGCCTAAACTAATCAAAAGATTAGTAATTAAATGTACTAACCAAGAAGACTGATGGTCAGTTGGCTAACCTGGCAACTGGTTAACATCTGAGGCCTTGGAACAGGCCTAGCAGAGCACTGTGAGGAAAAAAAAAAAACCAAACAAACAAAAAACCAAACACAAACCAAAACCAAAAACCCCAAACAAACAAAAAAACAACAAAAAAAGAAGCCTAATCTAACTTTTAGTTCATGAGTTCAGTGTAACTTAGGGAAGGCTTCTCTTCTAAGGGAATCTTTACTATTTGACTTCCTTTCTTTCTGCTTCCTTCCTTTCTTTAGGTTAAAACTCAAGTGTGATAAATTGCACGCAGCACGAACTAAAACCAATGCAGAACAGAAATTTCAAGGCATTTGGTTCATCTGAGAATAGCAAAGCTTCCTGCTTGGGGCTAAAGGCCTCATTTCAGTGGGAGAGTCACGACTAGTGAGCATACTGGACAGCACAGTGATGGCATATGGAGCATTTTAGTTCTGGGTTGTTGGGTTCAGATCTGACCTAGCTTTTAGTAGCCAGTAGTAATTACCATCTGTTGACTATTACTGACTATCTGAATTGGTCCTCTGTCTAAATCCTAGTAATATTATTTGTTTTCACAGATACACAGTATTCCAGATTTTGTTAGGTGTCCCTCCACCTTTATCCCCCTGCAGGAGGCCACCTCTCAAGAAATCATCCTCTTTTCCACAGAACTGGGTCCTACTGGAAGGATTGAGGTTTATTAGGGAAGATGTGTGCACTGATGCTTATCAGGTGGTACCTGCTGTGCAGATAAAGGGAAATGTTCATGCTCCAGGGCTGCCAGTCTGGCCACCTTTTATGAAGTCAAAAAATTTTAAGCTAGAGAGAAGCATGAAAACAATCTCATCAAATTGCCTGCATTTCACATGTCATACAACACAAGAATCAAATAAGCTTTATGCTCTTCTATATAGCACTTCTATGCTGTACTCTTCTATTATTGGTCCAGGACAGAACTGATAGAACAGTAATTTCCTAAGTAAATTGATAAATAAAATAGTGTTACCATTGATAACCTGCATCTTATTTTTAGTCTGAATTTCTTTAAGTGCAGATTTCAAATAGGAAATTTTCTGTCAAGAGCCAAATATTCTCAGGGATCTCTCAGGTAGCTTGTGCATGCCATGATCACCTCCATTTTTGGCTTCTAGAGGCAAGTGTCTTTCAAATTTCAAAGCATTCCTGGATGCCTTGAAAAGCATTTTAATGAAACTAATAAAATTTTCAACTTTCATTCTGAAGACAGCTGGTATTGATATTGTTATAAGAAAATTTCATCTATTTACTTATGTCTCCTGCCTTCTTTTTTGGGGCTGTTAGGTGAGTATTCTAGTAACATTAGTGTGCTAGAAATTCATTTAACATAATGTAGTTTCCAGCAGCATCCTTTTATCTCTTCTTCTAGATGGGTGTCACATTTTCTAGCTTGCAGTCAACTGGGACCTCCCTGGTTAGCCAGGACTGTTGATAAATAATGGAAGATGGCTTGGTGAGCATTTTGCCAGCTCCTTTAGTACCCTTGGGTGGATCCTGTCTGGTCCCATACTGTTGAAGAATTTATAGAAACAATCTTGTATTCTTCCTGAGTTGTCTGCCCCTTTTCCATAGCCAGTAGACATTCCTTTTCTTCCTGAGGATTTCCATCTTGAGGATTGTCCAGCTTTCCTGGATGACTTTGTCCTTGAGGGCTACCTCCTAAGAGATGCCATCAACCAATCTCCTAAACATATTAAAGTCTGCCTTCTGGAAGTCCAAGGATGTAATTCTGTTGACCTTACTTCCCTAAGAATTGAAAACTCCACCATCTCATGGACACTTTGCCCAGATGGCCACCAGCCTTCACATTCTTTGCTGACCCTTCTTGAGCATCTTTGAAGATGCCTCTTGGCATCTCTGACCTAGTGCATCACCCAGAAGAAAGGTTCATCCAGGACACATTTTTCTTCACCCCCACTTCCTCCCACCTCTCATGGTGAAAGGGCAAAACACAGCTTGACATGAAAGCTCCCTTCCTCTATCCCACATTGTCTATTTTTCTACAGTCTTCTGGTACCACAAACAGATGAGAGACCTAAGAATATCATAAGTATTTTCCTTTTCTTTATCCCCTTTCTGAAGTCCTTGATGATCTCTGAATCAAGGTAATTTATGCCAGGGCTTCCAGTCATTAGTGGGACTTTCATCACTCTATTCAGACTATTACCAGCCCTCTCTGTTATGTTTTTTACTGCTTCAAGAAAACACTACACAGACTTTCTGTCCTTTTGTCCTCTGCTGAATGTCTTGTCTGCTGTTCTTAATGTCAGGAAGCATTCCATGAAAGAAAAAAAGGAAAAAAAAACCCCATGCCCTATGAATATTGTTGCTGAGTGTTCCCAAAAAAAATGCTGATGTGCTCTTCTAGGAGATACCTTTTAACTATTTAATATCTTCACACTTTAAATTACCTCTGTGCTTGCTTTCATGTTTAGAGACAATTTCAAGTGCTTCAAAAGATGCTCTTTCATTTATTCCAGGTAACAAAAAAATGCAAAAAACTTACATTGAAAGGATAAGGAAAACTTACATTTAAAGGATGAGGACAGCTTTCTAAAAGCTGTCTGGGGGCTTTGGGGGTATTTTTGTTTATGGCAATTGTTCCTGTCACTGCGTAATGACAACGAGGTATTTTCTACAGTGACTTTCAAAACCAGCATTAATCAGGTAGCAACATGAATACACAGCAGTACACACTCAGCCATAAATTGATTTACAGGGCCATTACTTTTCTCACTAAGTTGAGGGAGCAGCTCCTGTTAGTGACACCAGGAGATACTTGAAATTCATCTGCTCATAAAATGATAAGACATAGAAACAAGGCTGAATCTTTCAAACTGATCCTAGCAGCTAGTGGGAAATTATATTTTAAGCTAATAACAATTCAAGATTCTACAGAGACCCTAAGAAAATAGCACAAATAATCTATCTGAAGCCTGTATTAAAGAATTAAACTTTCAATGGCCTGGAATTACCATGGAATTATTTCACACTTTTCCATATCTGAAAAAAAAAAATATTTAGGAATAAAAACACATTTCTTACAGCAAACTATCTTTGTGCATAGCTTATATAAAATAGCAGATTCCATTAAAATTTGCAGTCAGTTTTATAATACTGAGGCATTGTTTAATTCCTGTTTTAATTGTTGATCATTTTCAGGACAGATTTCCTTATATGTATATTTTATTCCTTATATATATTATAAATACAAATAAAAATATCATTGCTACATCAACTCTGCATTCTAAGACTTCTTTTAAGCCAAAGCATTTGTCTGCTCAAAGGCATTCATGCCACTTAATACCTGTCATCACTGCCCTCAGACTGCTAGTTTTCCATGTTCTACCACCAAATCTATGTTCTGCACTTCAGCTTGAAAGGTGAGTCTGCCTCCTGAACACCAAAGGCTGACACTTCAGAGCTTTAATGTGACTGCATGTGCTGCTCCTGACACAGCTGAATAAAGACATTGCACTCAGAGCTAACCAGAATCAGCTTTAACACTGCAAGTCTGCAACAGCCCAGTCCCAAGATCTCTCCTCTCATTTTGCCATTCCTTTTAGCATTCCTCCCTTATCTCCATTCAGAACTTGCTGCTGCTATCAGAGAGATGCAATTGAAATTGTAAGGCCACAACAGCATGGCACATTCTCTCTTGCTGGCTTCACTTGTTGCTCAGTAATTTCTCATGGTGGACAGGTGACTAGCATGATGTAATCTGAACGCTCATTTGCCATTCCTGATAATGCAGGAAAATTAAATATGAACACATAAATACCTTAAAAGAAAAAAAAAATATTTTTCTTCTCCAGGAATGAGTTTTTTCAGAACTTGAATAGATTTTCCAAACTGGTTGTCATTTATGGTGCAAAGCACAAACCTTAGTGACATGAGAGGTCCTTCCACTGGCTGACACAGCACAAGTATGTTGGAAAAATCATCAAGACAGTAGTCTCCTCAATATTTGGAAATATATGGAAAAACCTTCTCCAGTTTTCTGGATAAATCCAGGCACATTATTAAAATCTTCAATGTATGCTCTGAAAAAAAAAAAAAAGAAAATTATAAAGTGTTGCATTGCACAATGGATACCTTCTGTTTAGATTGTCCTCTAAAACTTCAAATATAAAGCAGGACCACATACTGAACTCTGTATTTTCTATTTCATCTCATCAGAGGAGATTATGTGGCTAAAGAAGATGGTTTCATGTTTTTACAGATTTCTTCCATAGCTACTTTCATGGCAGGAGCTTTTTGTTTGCTGTTCTCCATCTTCACCCCTTCCTAGCTCTTTATTCTGTGTTTAGATAACATCTTTCTTGCCTGTGTTTTCAAGAATAGAGGTCTCCTTTACCTCAGTCACATTTACTGAAAGATTGTTGATAATTCTTTAGGCATTAAAAATCACTATGAATTAGCTGTGTGAACTCTAAGATAAGAATCTGTCTGAGCTTGTACTGTGTATTAGAGTAGCACTTTGGTATAAAGGTTAATATGAACAGGTAGAAAAACAAAGTTTAAGTCCCACCTTTGGTATTACTTTCCTGAATATGGAAATAACTTTTACTCCCTGTTTCTCTCTAGTGTTAAATAGGGGCAAAATATTTTTTCCAGGTTTAGAAAGCATTTGAGAGCTTTATGAAAGGTACTATGGAAAGTACATAAAGACTATGTAAACGTCTCAATTAGTAATGTCAAAACAAGACCCAAAATAAAGACACGTTATTATTTCTTATTTACCACTTACTTTGCTTTATGAATACAACCCTTATCAAGAACCAACTCACAAATGTTCTAGCTGCTGTGCAAACACAAACTAGAGAAATAGCTACTGGCGCAAAGATTCCAGGTGGATGCTGATAGTGAAAAGCACTGCAGCAGCTGGAGAGAGGGGATTCTGCCCCTCTGCTCTGCTCTGCTCACACCTCCCCTGGAGTATTGCAGCCAGCTCTNAGAAGTTGTTTCCCTTGAGGGTGGTGGCTCAGTGGCACAGGCTCCCCAGGGAGGTGGTTGAGGCCCCATCCCTGGAGCTATTGCAGGGGAGGTTGGCCAAGGCTCTGAGCAGCCTGGGCTAGTTGAGGGTGTCCCTGCTCCCTGCAGGGGGCTGCACTAGATGCCCTTTGGAGGCCCCTTCCAGCCCTAAATATTCTATGATTCTATATCAGTATCACATTTTTTTCTATGAGTAACACTGTAGAGGGGAAATTTAAGGACAATAATGAAGCAGCAATGTGGCTATTTATGGCACAACTCTCCACTGTAGAAGAGGAATCATAGGTCGAGACATAAGGGTACCTTTTGAAAACAAGTGGGAGTGAAGGTTGTTGCCATGACATGGTTGACAGTGGTGAGACACAAGCCTCGTGCTTGCACCAAGTGCTTCTGCTACAAGGAAAGTATTTTCTTTAGGACTCTATTTAATATCACAAACCTGAAAGGTTCCACCTAAGAAAATCTATCTCTCTGCTCTGTCATTCCTATTTCTACAAATAAACAATTTCTTAATCCAGCTAAATGTTCATGGTACAAAATCACCTGTTCATAATAGCAAGTACTGCATGTAACCAATTAATAAAAAATATATACCCTACTTCACTTCAATGGGAGTAACTTTTAGAGAGCAGTATCTTTTTTTTTTTCAGTTTAAAGCAAACAGCCCAGGATTTTACTGGTTTCAAGTTTTTACTTCCCCATTTCTGCATTTCTATAAGTCTCCTTTTTCCTTTACCCCTTGCACAAGCTTAACAAAGAACATATTTCTCCTGAGACTGCAGTTTAATAGGCAAAATTTACACAGTTCCACTTTCGAGCCCCCCACATAGGCTGGATTGTGCTTAGGCAATATTGCCATTATCAATTAGCACTTTGACAATTAACCAAGCACAAAACCTAGGCCTCCTGCAGCAGATGATGC
Source organism: Ceyx cyanopectus (assembly GCA_013401355.1). NCBI lineage: Eukaryota > Metazoa > Chordata > Aves > Coraciiformes > Alcedinidae > Ceyx > Ceyx cyanopectus. Next base: position 6,729 of record VYZU01014890.1, on the reverse strand, counting down.
AGAACTTTCAATTACTTTTCTATTTCCCACAGCTCAGAACTGAATTAATAATACACTTGTGGAACTCTAGTGGCAGGCTGATAGAATGAAGATAGAGATTAGCTGTAACAATAAAAGCAGGAGAGAAAACTTTAGGCAAACATTAAAAAAAGCCTTATACATAGCTGTGTATCCTCTGAGACAACTGTAAGGCCTAGGTAGCCTTCATCAAACTAGAATACACTAAATTTTATTCACAAATTTGCCTCACAAAGCCTCACTTTTACACTTTCAGAGATTTCACATAGCTTATGAATTCCTGAGTGATCAGATGTTGGTATGTACTCCAATTAGTCACTGATTTTTCTAATTTAGCACACAGCTATTTATCTGAACCCTCTTTGCACAATCTTTCTCTGCTCTCATGGTAGAACCAGACACAAATCTTATGTTTTCAAGGCCTTGTGAGCCTTCAAGTTTTTTTCATTTTTTACCTGTAGGATATAAATTATTATTTGGGAAAGGGGCACCACTGAACTGGAGCTTTTAGATATTAGCCCACTCTAGGGGGAATTTACACAATGTTCTCTCTTCTTATATATGATACTGCAAGAGTCCCACTGTAAATACTACATAGAAATGGTCAGTTTTACTGGGACACATCTGGCTTCTGGCCTCTTGTGGTGGGAATTAAACTGTGTCTGCACCTAAGAAAGGCAGAACTGCTGACTGGAGAAGCAGCAAGATCAGGGAAGCATCCTCAGAACTTGTGTGACAATGTCCTTCTTAAAGTGCCATTTAAAAGCAGTTTTAGAAGCCAAGTTACGAAGGGACAGTTTTGTGTTGTGAAGGGCATGCTTTTTTTTTTTACATGCTTTTTTTTTACTTCGTTACCCTCTCCCTAATGCAAAAGATTTAGCTTTACTGGGTTTTTATGATTTTGGCAGATGGAAACGTGGCAGTATATTTCCTATCATCTGTAAGTTCATGATCAGCCACTAAAATCTTCAGTGTGGAATGGGGCTGAACTTTCAGCTTCATGAACCATTTTATATCTACTAAATTGTTTATTCCTCTAGCACAGTTTCTGCTAAGGAGCTGGAGAAGAGCAAACCAAGAGTAGGGAAATAGTGTTATTTCTGTTCAGCAGTTTCTCATTGGGAAGTGACTATGCAGTGATTCTTAAGTGATGCCTTCTCATATTAACAGTTAATCTCAGCATCACTGCAACACAGAAGATTAACAGTGAGTTCCTATCTCTCTTACCTGGTCTCATCTCTTTCAGAAAAGAAAAGTGGGTTTCATTCAGGTAACCACAACTAGTTCTATTAAGTAACCTCCCATCTTGTTCCTGTAATGCAAACCCTGAAAAAGCAGCATATGTGAAATGGAAAGGGGTGACTCAGTTAAAAAGAGAATAAAATGATTCCCTGTTTGCTCTGTGTTTTCTGCTATCTCCACAGATGTCTATTTTGGCTACAGGACAGAAATGTGCCAGCTTATCTTTTCAATATTTCAACTGCCATGCGTGTGTTCTGCAACTTCACATTTCTTCTCCTCAGTCATCTACCATGGGCATCAGTTTGTAACAAATTCCTGCATGAAAAATGTGAAACACAATGAAAAATAAGTAAAAATGGATCACTAAAGAGACATCTGGGCACTGACATGTTTCTGGATCCTATTCTCCTTTTCTTTGAAGGTAATTTTGGATCATCATCCACTGACTAAAATCTGTGGACTACTTTCCTGACATTTATTGTTACTGTTTCCTTCTCTATGCAGATGGATCCTCCTAAAGGCAATAAATATCTTTTACCCAGATAAAAAAGAACAAGCAAGCAAAACATAAATCATTAAGTGCCAAAGAAGATGCTCAAATAAGAAGTAACAGCAACATCTGTTGCTGTACTTGTCCCATTTCTAAATGCTTTGTGGTAGGCTGTTTATGCAAACAGCTCTTCCCTTCAGAATAGCTTGGAATTGCCCAGGAAAAAAAAAAAAAAAAGTAAATTTAGGCATGTAGTTAAGCCTATGCACAAAGGTAAGTTCCTTGCCAAATTTACTGGGTTCCTCAGTGGCTACTTTCCATTTACAAAAGAAAATTCAAATAGTATATATGTGCATTAAGCTACAGAGAAAATAGCAAGATGATAGAAATGAATGATAACTTCACAAAAAAATGCTATGTTCCCATCATATAGTGATACTACTATACTATGGGTTATGAAAAACATCTTTTCTATATTGCTTACACACCTCTGATACAATGCAGACATAGCCTTTCATAAATTTTAATGACTGATCCAAAGTTATATCTGAAAACATTCAATCTAAGATACCAGTAAAAAAGTATCAAAGATGATAAGTTCTCTTCTCATAGAAGTTGAAATATACTTGAAGGCAAATACATATATTTATGTTTCATGTATTTGGTTTATCCAGCATCATTCCATAGCAGACATAATTTTTCCAAGTTTCCTAACAGTTATTTTAAACTTTATGGAAAAGCAACCCTGTGCTACTTTAAAAGTATATTATATGCTGACAGGAATATACTACTATCTCCTACTGTAGAGAAATTTCAGTTATGGATTGAGCAACTTATGTTTTATATTTTACATTNCTGCTCTCATGGTAGAACCAGACACAAATCTTATGTTTTCAAGGCCTTGTGAGCCTTCAAGTTTTTTTCATTTTTTACCTGTAGGATATAAATTATTATTTGGGAAAGGGGCACCACTGAACTGGAGCTTTTAGATATTAGCCCACTCTAGGGGGAATTTACACAATGTTCTCTCTTCTTATATATGATACTGCAAGAGTCCCACTGTAAATACTACATAGAAATGGTCAGTTTTACTGGGACACATCTGGCTTCTGGCCTCTTGTGGTGGGAATTAAACTGTGTCTGCACCTAAGAAAGGCAGAACTGCTGACTGGAGAAGCAGCAAGATCAGGGAAGCATCCTCAGAACTTGTGTGACAATGTCCTTCTTAAAGTGCCATTTAAAAGCAGTTTTAGAAGCCAAGTTACGAAGGGACAGTTTTGTGTTGTGAAGGGCATGCTTTTTTTTTTTACATGCTTTTTTTTTACTTCGTTACCCTCTCCCTAATGCAAAAGATTTAGCTTTACTGGGTTTTTATGATTTTGGCAGATGGAAACGTGGCAGTATATTTCCTATCATCTGTAAGTTCATGATCAGCCACTAAAATCTTCAGTGTGGAATGGGGCTGAACTTTCAGCTTCATGAACCATTTTATATCTACTAAATTGTTTATTCCTCTAGCACAGTTTCTGCTAAGGAGCTGGAGAAGAGCAAACCAAGAGTAGGGAAATAGTGTTATTTCTGTTCAGCAGTTTCTCATTGGGAAGTGACTATGCAGTGATTCTTAAGTGATGCCTTCTCATATTAACAGTTAATCTCAGCATCACTGCAACACAGAAGATTAACAGTGAGTTCCTATCTCTCTTACCTGGTCTCATCTCTTTCAGAAAAGAAAAGTGGGTTTCATTCAGGTAACCACAACTAGTTCTATTAAGTAACCTCCCATCTTGTTCCTGTAATGCAAACCCTGAAAAAGCAGCATATGTGAAATGGAAAGGGGTGACTCAGTTAAAAAGAGAATAAAATGATTCCCTGTTTGCTCTGTGTTTTCTGCTATCTCCACAGATGTCTATTTTGGCTACAGGACAGAAATGTGCCAGCTTATCTTTTCAATATTTCAACTGCCATGCGTGTGTTCTGCAACTTCACATTTCTTCTCCTCAGTCATCTACCATGGGCATCAGTTTGTAACAAATTCCTGCATGAAAAATGTGAAACACAATGAAAAATAAGTAAAAATGGATCACTAAAGAGACATCTGGGCACTGACATGTTTCTGGATCCTATTCTCCTTTTCTTTGAAGGTAATTTTGGATCATCATCCACTGACTAAAATCTGTGGACTACTTTCCTGACATTTATTGTTACTGTTTCCTTCTCTATGCAGATGGATCCTCCTAAAGGCAATAAATATCTTTTACCCAGATAAAAAAGAACAAGCAAGCAAAACATAAATCATTAAGTGCCAAAGAAGATGCTCAAATAAGAAGTAACAGCAACATCTGTTGCTGTACTTGTCCCATTTCTAAATGCTTTGTGGTAGGCTGTTTATGCAAACAGCTCTTCCCTTCAGAATAGCTTGGAATTGCCCAGGAAAAAAAAAAAAAAGTAAATTTAGGCATGTAGTTAAGCCTATGCACAAAGGTAAGTTCCTTGCCAAATTTACTGGGTTCCTCAGTGGCTACTTTCCATTTACAAAAGAAAATTCAAATAGTATATATGTGCATTAAGCTACAGAGAAAATAGCAAGATGATAGAAATGAATGATAACTTCACAAAAAAATGCTATGTTCCCATCATATAGTGATACTACTATACTATGGGTTATGAAAAACATCTTTTCTATATTGCTTACACACCTCTGATACAATGCAGACATAGCCTTTCATAAATTTTAATGACTGATCCAAAGTTATATCTGAAAACATTCAATCTAAGATACCAGTAAAAAAGTATCAAAGATGATAAGTTCTCTTCTCATAGAAGTTGAAATATACTTGAAGGCAAATACATATATTTATGTTTCATGTATTTGGTTTATCCAGCATCATTCCATAGCAGACATAATTTTTCCAAGTTTCCTAACAGTTATTTTAAACTTTATGGAAAAGCAACCCTGTGCTACTTTAAAAGTATATTATATGCTGACAGGAATATACTATCTCCTACTGTAGAGAAATTTCAGTTATGGATTGAGCAACTTATGTTTTATATTTTACATTTTGTGAGGCAGAGAACTTTGTACCACAACCTGGAAATAACTTTACTATAACATGCAATACATTCACTTCCTTCATCAGCAATACTCAACAGCATGTTCTGTTTATTTTTGCCATAGTCTTTGGTGTGTTTTAAACATAAGTATTACTGAACTTCTTCAGTTGCTTGTTGCATAAGCCATCTGGGCATAAGGAAAGAATAAACATACACAGGGACATATGCAGCATGCACCCCTTCCAGTGACAGCCAACTTGTTTCCCTCAAAAGAGCTGGGGCAAGACAGGACTTCATTAAGAAGGACATAGAGTCTGTATGGTATTTGGGGTGAAAACACACCTTTAAATATGCATAACTTTACATCTTTTGCAAGATTGGTATAGATTTAGCAGTCTATAAATCCAAAATTTTTAAGTGAGAAAATAAAATGTCTGAACAGAGAGGCAAAGCCACCCAGCAAAACAGTTTCCTCTCTTACAGAAGAATATTGGAGCTATACACTGACGACAGTTAATTATGGATTGGAATACTGCTGGAGTAGCTTGTATCTAAGTCTCTTATACAACAACTGAGCTAGGAAATTTGAGTTATTTTTAAAATCTTCCTCCTGTAATCACTGCACATGGTAAGGAAGAAATAAGTGACCTAGTCAAATGGAAGTTTGCCCTCTGGCTCTGTCCTGTGCGCTCAGCTGACTGAGGAATAGACTGTTTGCCTTTTTTGAATGGCTGAGGGTGCTGCTCAGAATCTGGGTAAGGAGAAAGCAGAGTTTAATTCTCTGCAGCCCACTGTTTTTCAGGGTACTTGCTGTGATGTGTTTTTTTATCTGAAGAAGAGCCTCCATGGTGAAAATGTTCAAGGATATTACAAATTCAGTTATCCAACAAGTGGAACAGGCAGTGTCTTTGCATTTTCCTATTTTTTTTTTCCATAAAGAATGATCAAAGCCAAAACTGTCTCTGCTTTTGTTCAGTTTAAAGCAAGACAACTTTCCCTNCTGTACAAACTGCTCTAGAAATACTACAAACTGCTTTCTTTTCTTTCAAATGCAACAATGAAGTGAATACGGAACAATTTAGTGAGATCATGTCATCTTTTTAAACATTAAGTTTGGATATCTACTTAATGTTGATACTGAAGATTAATTTGCCTGCATGCAAACTGCTGAATTGTGAAGGAAAAAGTATTTTCAGAAGAAAAGCCAAAAAAAAGATGGTTAATAATGCAGTTCACAAATGAATGCTAATGAAGCAGCAGATGCAAAGGCTTCAGGTAAATTTAAGCCACAGAGAAAAGATGATCAGAGATCCTCATGTAAGATGCATATACTGACAATGATTCTGTGTGCAGGATCTCAAGTTTGTCAGCAACCTAAAAAGCAGTTTGGGCTAACTTTGCTCCAAGTTATGGCATATGAACTACTTGTTCACCTGGATTTTTCTGTTGGTATAATCAGAAAAGGCAGGATAACCTGAAATGCTACCTATTTCAGACCCAGATGAAAAAAAAAAAGAAAAAAAAGACATCTTATTTTCATTAAATCCTTTCACTTCTTGCACAAATTGACTACACAGACACTCAGCTGTCTCTAAGCATATGCAAGAGAAGTTGCTTTCTAGAAGCATATCTGGAGGCAACAGAGTGACTGTGGCTTTGCTATAGACATTGACAGTGCCAGAAATGTTGAGACAGCAAAGGCTGTTTGATGTAGCTCCACTTGGACCTCCAAAATTTAGCCTGCAACCCATTTCCATAGCAGCATGTAAGATAGTCTTAGCTTATCTCCCTTGGCATGGCATCAAGATGCATTGATGTCTACCTGTTGAGAAGTATATATATATATAGTTCAGCACATACTCCCAAAACTGATATATCAATTGAACTACTTATCTGACGGGCTGGAGAAAAAGAGGAGAGAAAAAAAA
>VYZU01014888.1:0-28137 GCA_013401355.1 Ceyx cyanopectus | reverse complement strand
GAGGGTAAATGACCTTAAAACCAAAAATAAAAAAAAATAAAAAAAAAAAAAAAAGAAATAAAAAAAAAAGAAGAGAGAGAAACCAACCCAAACCATTACCATGATCACTGTAGCATGAAACACAAAACCTTCCTCCCTGAGCCACACAAAGCAGTGTGGAGCACACCAGAGTAATTAATAAAATGAAAGGCCAGTTCCTTGCAGATGGAGATGTGGAGAATAAAGGAGCTACACTGGGCTGAGCTGTCATGCATCACATGCTACATCTGTTATGGAAATCAGTGGTAGAGGGGCCTTTTGTTCAGGGCTAAAGCCCTCCCAACAGGGATTTGGCTGAAGTAGATTTTCTTGTTATTAAACATGATTTCTAGCTAGTTGAGAGCAGATGCTCCTGCAGCATTTGGAACTAATAAGCGACCTTCAAGTGGGCAGCATCCCTGAAAAGTCTGGGATGGCCCCTGCAAGAAGAGATTCCAGCTCGGAGTTAATGTGCTGCCCTGGGTCCCTGCTTTGCACATCAATGGTGCTGACACCAGATGAGCCTTCTGGCCTCCCCCCCACTCTGTCCCCATCACCCCCTCCCAGCCTTTTCATCACAGAGGAGCAGATCAAGATGCACACACACACACACACACACACACACACACACAAATCCTGGTGCCCTCCTGCATCCCTCCCAGCCCCACAAAACCCCCCCTTGGGTTAGAAAGGAACCAAACCCCAGGTGTTCCCCCAACCCTGGCAGCAAAGAATCATCCCCCAGCAGTGCCAGGGCACCACTGCCCCGTGGCCCTCAGCACCACAGCTCCACGGGGGGCTTGGAAACCCCTCCAGGGGTCACAGGGATCCAGCCCTGCCCTGGGGATACCAGCACTGGCCAGAGCCATTGGAATCACTGGTGGGAGCACAGAAGGAAGGGGCAAAGGAACTAAGGCAAGAAAAAGCTGCTGGTGCAGCCTTTGAGTGGCACCCCATTGCCACAGCACCTTGGTGGGGTGTTTTGGGATGGTGTTGCCTTGGTCAACAGCAGAGAAAAAGAGGAGAGTTTGGGTTGGCAAGACCATCACTGCCATTTGGTGGCCTGGGCCACCAAAATTGACACCTTAGAGCCATCCACAGCATTTATTTATCCTTCCCCCCATCTCCCCAGCTGCAGGAATTCTTCCTTTCTCACAGGTCCTTCCTAAAATTGCATGAGGTCTTTATTTTCCTCAGATTGCTTCTCATCCCCAATCCTCCAACCTAATTTAGGGAGGATAAAAACAAAAAACAAAAGACACTTGGGAGAACTTGGTAGTGAATTATTTCTATCAGTGCAAGGCTCTGGTGCTGGGAGACTGGTCCCCAGCATCCCCTCACTGGGGCTCAGCACAGTTCAAGGTCATTTTGGACACTCAAGGCCCTCCTGGGGAGCTGAGTGAGGCTGCAGGAAAACACCAAAGTTGCTCTTTTTTGAGGTTATGAACCAGCAACAGTCACCATTGCAGCCCTGGGGACTGTGGCTCCACCACTCCAGCATCTCAGTGGCTTTTGCAGGAAGGTTGGTGGTTAGAACAAGATCTGAATGAGATGGCAAGGTCCTGGGAAAGAAAAAAAACCCACAGAGGTTAATAAATCTTCTGTTGTAAGAAAAAGGAGTTTGGTTGGAAGAAGCCCAATGATGTGAGAATTACTAATTACTTGCTTTTCAGCAAATAATCCCTCCCTGGGTGCTGCTACGTGAGGATCAGCCAACAAAATGCCATGTTGACAACATCCAACTACTCACTGGCCAGGTTCTCTCCATTTCCCTCTGCAGATCAGCTCTGGAAATCAGGCCAAGAGATGAGGGATGAGCTCAGGCTCTTCCTCAGCCTCTCCTCCCTGCCTCCAACCAGCCCCAGAAGTGGGCAGGTCCTGCCCAAGGGGAGCCAGGGTCACTGGAATGACCTGTCCAGCAAAGATGCAGCACCACAGAGCCCTGCTCCTGCCAACTGCACCTCTGAGAGCTTCAAGATGCCTGGAAACCCCTCCAGGGGTCTCAGGGACTCCAGCCCTGCCCTGGGCAGCCTGGGACAGCCCTGGAGGGGAAGAAATTGTTCCTCAGCTCCAAACTCAGCCTCCCTGGGACAACTTGAGGCTGGTTCCTCTTGTTCTGGTTCCACCCTCCTGTCAGGAGCTGCCAAGAGCCAGAAGGTCTCCCCTGAGCCTCCTTCTCTCCAGGCTCAACCAGCCCAGCTCCCTCAGCTGCTCCTCCCCACACTCCTGCTCCAGACCCTTCCCTGGCCACTCTCCAGCCCCTCAGTGTCCTGCTGGGAGTGAGGGGCCCAAAACTGAATCCAGGATCCCTGGGGTGGCCTCTCCAGAGCTGCATCCTGAGGGACAATCCCTGCCCTGCTGCCACAGGCAGGATGTGCTGATTACAAACTGTGTGCACAAGGAGGAGGTGCCACCTTGCACATCCTCAGCGTGGGCAGGGTTTGGCATCTGGCTGAGGGTCAGGGCCAGGTCTCTTTTTGCACCACAAACCATCTCCCCCATGTTGAGAAAACTCTGCTCTCCTGGGATTTTCTGGGATGAGTTTTAGTGTAACTGCCCCAGTTACCACAAGGGATTGTACAACCACCTCCCAGTTGTGCAATAAAAGAAGAAAAAAACCCCCAAAAAACCAAAAGAAAAATAGAATTGCAAGAGTTAAGTGCTTGTTGGAGGTGGCCCCAGCTGCCAAATTTGTTTTCCAGGGATCAAATGGTGCTGAAGGGAAACATCTGAGCAGCCCACAACTGAAAAACACTTCCCAGTCACCCCCTGCCCCCTTCAGCAAGCAACTGGTGAGCTGGGGGGGGCTGATCATCTTACCCAGGCCCACATCAAACCTGTTCTGCAGCAGTGGGTGTCACCTCAGCTCAGGCTCTTTGTTTTAGAGGAGGAAAACTCCTGTCCTTCCTCCTACTCTGGGGTTTCAACCACAGCTGGGCAAAGCTAGCAAGAAATGCTTCATGTGGACAACAAAATCTGGTAATTCTGGCCTAAAGGAGAAAGTATAACAGCAGCAAGAGGTTAGTGGATTGAGACTGACCTACCAACTTTTTCAATGTTACAAGAAAAAATGGGATAAATCAAGATATTTTGTGCCTTTAGAGCAAAAGGGAGGAGGACTGAGCTGGTGGCACCAAAGGAGGGTAGTGACCAGTGGTTTTTAATTGACAAATAGATATTTTATCAAGTTGCTGGAGGTGTCTAAGGATGGTTCAGGGGTTCCTTTACCAGCACCTTCCTACCCCACACCAACTGAGCTGTGACCACACCAGGCCTTGTTGACACCAGAGTGGCAAAACCAAACCAAACCTGCACACATCAAATGGGTCAAAACACATTTAACTTGGATCTGGACTCCCCCTTTTAGTTTAAACCATCACCCCTTGTCCTGTCCCAACAGACCCTGCCCAAAAGGAAGGATAAGACCAATTCCTGTTCCAATCTCATCCCAAGTCCCACCTCTGCAGCTCAGCAGAACCAGGTTGAAAACACCCAAGATTTAACAAACAAACACAACAAAGGCCATTTCCACTACAAATCAATTATCATTTTTTAACCTTTTTAATTCAAAGAAAAAAAAAAGGCATTTTAATAAATACTGCAGAAACATGAAACCAAACGTACAAAGTGACTTCAACAATTAAAAAAAAAAAAAGTAATGAATGTCCTGTTTTATAACAGTTATAACTTAGTAATTTTCATCCTTTTTTGTTGTTTTTTTTTCCACAATATTTAAATACAGAAAGCACTTACCAGCTAGTTTGTAACACTGCCCTAAGCTCACTGTTGCATCAGTTGAAAGCTTATGGTGGTCAAAATGTCTTTTGGTGGGAAAGAAATCAAGAAGGGGTGTTGTGTTGAGTTTTGTTTGATTGATTTGGTTGGTTTTTTTTTTCCTGCTGAAACAAAGTACCAGGAACACACAGAACTGAGGTTTAATCACCCCTTTTAGCTTCTGAAAACAAAGTGTTGCACCCGCGGGGTGGGGAACACTCCTCACTAAGCAACAGCTACACCCCTCAAGAGCTCAGGGCATCCATCCTCTGTTCCAGAGAAGCTATGGAGCCAGGACTGTTGGGAAGCATTTTAAAGGCAGGTTTAGTTAAGGTTTGACTGCAGGATTCAGGAAGCAATGAGGAATTCCCACTGACCCGGCCACTGTTTGGTCCCCGTGGTCTGGATGGGTTTGTACTGAGCTAAGGACTGAGGGTGGTGTCCAGTTGCCACCAGAGAGCTTTTTAAGGCATCCCAGTTCTCCAGATTTCCAGCAGCAGGAGGCAGCTGTCCCCCCATCCCCAAGCTCACCAGATAAAGAGCACCACAAAAGGTTCATCTGCAGATCCTTGGGGTTTGTTTTTCCAAGAGAATTGCAGTGAATCACATCACAGCAAGGACTCCTTCAGAGCTAAGGAGGTTAGATCCCAGGGATCCACCCAGCTCTCTCCCCAACTGCCAGGGATCTGGGGCTTCCCCAGATGGGCAGTAAGGCTTCATGAATTAGCAGGGCTGATACAAGCAAGGATCATTTGTCATCACAGCTCTTAGCACCTTTCACTCCAACCTACAGCCACATACCCAACACACAGTACAACCAGAAGCAGAGTTCAACCTGAAGGTACAATCATGGATTGGAACAGCAAGTCAAGAGTCCTGCAACAGGCAGGTTGTCCCCCCACAACACCCCAGTTTGATCCATTTTCACTTCCACGGTGTGAAGGTGACTCTAAGACATGGAGATCTCCTTGTCAAACGTTGACTGTGGTGCCACCATGGGAAGGAAAAACTCCAGACTCCTTTCAGACAAGTGTTTTCTCCTCTGGGTGATGCACAGGCCTCAGTGTACTCTCCATTTTAAAGAGGAGCTACTAAGAAATTAAAGATCAGATCCTTTGGAAAACCAACTATAAGGTCACAGGGGGTAGTTCCTTAACGAGGAGGACGTATTAATAATGTCTTCTTTAAAACAAACCAACAAAAAAATATAACCCCAAAAAGTTAAAAGTATTATTTTAATGAAATCAAAGTGGTAGCATCCAGGAGTACAGTGTTAATAAAAGGAACAAGCACTGTCTGTGACATCTCTCTTCTCTGCAGTGTTGCTTTCCCATTCACCCTCTCATTTCTCAGCACATTCAAACGTTTGTTTTTTTCCTGGCTGGTTGGGGTTTTTTTTGGCATTTTCTTTAATGCTTCCTTTCCTGATGCCACCTGGTTGCTTCTCACTGCTCAGTTCCTAAAGTCCAGTCCCGGGCAAGAGGTGAAGTCTCCTTTTAAGCACTTGGCAGAAGCCTTCTCTCAAACACCACGTGGCAGTGCCCACTTCATGGAGCCTCCACCCCCCTCCTGGACGCTCCTCCTTCCCCCCTTTGCCAGGCCAACCAAGGTCCTTCACATCACCGTGCAGCTCTTTGCTTTGTCCTTTCTCAAGTCTGTGGCCACTGTGGACAGTTCTGGCCTGCTGGGCATGTGTGAAATTCTCTTTGTTGCCCTCTGGGATTTGTTTCTTTTCACGTGTTTGTTTGTTTTGTTCACACACGCCAAGGTGGCGACGTGAAAAATGTCTCTGACGCTGTTTTCTGACTGTAAGGCTGAGCATTCAATGTACGTGGCTGCTCCAATCTGCTTGGCCATATTTGCACCCTAAGGGGGGGAAAAAAAAACCAACCAAAACACATCACAAACCCAAAACAAACCAAAAGGAAGAAAGAAAAACACACGATCAATAGCAAGCCAAAGCAAACCCTCTGCAATTGCTTCTTGTGAAAACCGAAGCGAAAAGCTCCTGGTGCTTCAGCCAGCAGCTGATTGTGCAAAATAAACAGAGTTTTGGTTCCAAGCTGAGTGAAACCAGCAGCCAAATGTTATCTCCCCAGCAGATCCATCCCAAGTGGATGAAGGGAGATCAGCTTGGTGACCTGCAAACAACCAGCAGGGGATCTGTGGGACTTTGTTTTGCAATTTTCACCCTTGCACCCTCGACTTGGAGCAGGGGAAAGGTCTGGACCTGGAAGCTTCCAGATGGAAGTTCCAAAGGGAAAATATCTTTGGGAGCCCTTGCAGGGTCACATTCCACAGAGGGGGGCAAAGTTCGGAGGGAAATGTGGCTTGAAAGGTCTGCAAGGGTTCTAGGGTCAGGGGATAGTCAAGCCAATTGTAGCTAAGGAATGGGCCCAAAAAATGGAAGAAAAAGGGATAGTGGTTGGTTTATACGAGTCCTTTTTTGGTTTTTAAGCACATGGAAAGTCAAAACAGGGATATTTGTTCCAGCAACACAAGGAAAACACCACACAGCTCTGGGGGATGACAATAGCCCAGTATCCTGATGTGGATGTGGCTGCTGGAGGACAATGCAGCATTGTGTGGGGAAAAAAACTGCAGTTATTTCGATGGAATTTTACTTTGGAGGGGTGAATCTTTTCAGTAGGCTACAGAATCCACCCACACCTTTGCTCTGAGGCTCCTGCCATATTCCTGGGCCTGTGTCACAAGCCCAACCCCTCCTCTTTGCCCCAGTGCCAGGTGGATGACACTAATCTCCCTGGACCCACGTTGTCAGTGTGGACTATTTACGCTGCAGTGATGCAGCCTCTTATCGAGTGGGAGGGGCTGATAAAGGACTATTAGTTTGGAGGACAAGCCCTCCCNGCAAAGGTCTGAATAAAGTACACCCCAACCAGCATAAGCCACCACAATACAACACCCCAAGTCATATTTGAATCAGGATATTTGGTTAATAGTATCTCTGCCTTTTCCAATTTAAACCTGCATTATTAGTAATCAATTATTAGAAGCTGATGGTTGGGGAAAGCTGAAGTTTTGGAGATAACATCAAAACCTTAAGACACACTCAAGTGACTTCTGGAGGTACAATTCTCACCCTTACACCCTGCAGGGTGTATTCAGACCTTTGCTGTGATTCAGCTGCAACACACAATACACACATGTGAGTAATAAGGGGAAGTTTATTTTGGAGCCCATTTTTCTCTGCCTCTTACTCTCCCATGGCCTCATTCCTTTCCCTTTCAGCAATGTTCCTCTAGCCCCAAATGTCTGGATCCAAGCCTGCCAAGAATTCAGATGCCTTCTGGATTTGCTGCCACCTTCAGAGGGAGCTACAAGTTGTTTTTCATGGAAGATGTTTTCAGGAAATAAAGGACTTTTAAGGGATCAGACTATATGCAGTGCTTGTCATGATGCCAAAGTCACAGGATCCTGACATGGTGGGAGTTGGAATTGACCTCTGGGGATCATCTGGTGCCACCCAGCAGGGTACCCAGAGCAGGGGGCCCAGCAGAGCAGTGTCCAGGGGGGTTGGAATCTCTCCAGAGGAGACTCCACAACCTCTCTGGGCAACCTGGCACAGTCTCTGACACCCTCACACCAAAGAACTTTCTCCTCCTGCTCAGCTGGAACCTTCTGGCTTCCAGTTTGTGCCCCTTGTTCTGTCTCTGGGCACCACTGCCCAGAGTCTGGCCCCATCCTCTTGCCCCCTGGGGCCCTTTCTCTCTTGCTCAGCATTGCTCAGCTCCCCTCTCAGGCTGCTCTGCTCCAGCTCAACAGCCCCAGGGCTCTCAGCCTGGACCAACACAGAGATGCTCCAGCCCCTCAGCATCTCCCCAGCCTCCAATGGACTCTCTCCAGTAGTTCATTGTCTCTCAAACTGGGAAGCCCAGGTCTGGACACTATACTCCCTAGAGCAGAGTGTAGAAGAAGAAACTGCCTCAACCTGCTTAATGCACCCCAGGAGATCATTGGCCTTTCTTGGCCACGAGGGCACATTGCTGGCTCAAAATTCAAACGTCACAAGATTCAAATTCAAAAGTGTGAACAAAAACTGTTACCAATTTATCAGCATGTAAACAAGATGTGTCACATCTCAGTTACTGTTTTGGCCTCAGCAGGCTCAGGAAAGCAGTAAACTTAATTCAGTGAGTGTACAATCAATAAGGCTCAAAGCTCATGATGCTGAAAGCACACGCTGTGGGGCTGTGTCACCTTTTGCCACACCCAGTCTGAGCATCACCTTTGCCCACAAGTTTTCAAGTTCCCACTAGCAACTGGTGGGATGGGAGGGAGAAGTTCATAAAGCTGGCTCTGGTGATAGGAAAGAGGCTTATCAGCCAGCCCTAAGTGCAAAGAAGAATGTGGCACATACCTGATCGTAGGACACGGGTGTCTGCCTGTGATTGGAAAGTTCCACCAGTGTGCTCACATCTGTACGTAGGTCTGACTTGCAACCCACCAAGAGCATTTTGGTGTTGGGACAGAACTCCTGGATTTCACCTTTCCACTGTAAAAAAATGAGGTTTTGATTACACTCAAGTAAATGTTTCAATCCAAAGAAGCAGTAGGTACGAGATGGAGTCATGACATTTCATGTGGAAATATTCTTACATAACAGTTCCTTCTACCTTTGAGCTAATTTTTAAGGGCATTAGTTCCAGCAGGAACTGGTCAAGGATGAAATCTTACAATCTCATACATTAATTCCACTGACTAATCAAGAGGGAATGAATTGAGATGGTTTATCTAGAGGCACAAAGCTCTGCAGACCTGATGCTCCTCACAAGCAGCTCTTTCCTGGTGTCACCACATTCAGTGGTTCCTCAAGATGGAGCTACAGAGGCAGGTCTTGCACAGCCACAAAATAAGCATGGCTCTATGCTGTTTTGAGAACACAAAAAAGGTAAAAATCTCCCATCATCATCTGAGCAGATCATACAACACCTAAAACTCAAGGATATCGGGTTTAAAAACATCAGAAAAATCTCTTGCAGAATTAAGCAGTAGAATAATCAATATTCTCAGGGAGGAAAAAGGAAAAAAAGACAGTTCTAGATGCCTGTTGGCACAGTTAGTAACTGAAAGAACAGTCTGAGGTATTTTCCATAGACTATTCAGGGCATTGTGCACCACTTTATTCCCAGTGACACAAGAATCACTGGCCCCAGCTACAGGAAAAAAAAAAAGGAATTTCAGGTCATTAAGCCTTAAAGACAACACAGCAAAGTTGAGTCACGTCCAGTGACCATGGAGAGGACCAGGAGCACCTCACAAACACAGAGCTTGATGATCAAAATTCAATGTTTTAAGTCAGGGAAAGTCTGGCAGCGAGTCTCGGATCACTGAGCTTGTGAGAACTGCTGGAAGTTTGGAGCAGGGTTTCATTTCACTGCTAAGAGTCTTCGGGTGGCTTCCAGAGCCATTTGTCACTGGCTCCTTCTCATTTCAGGCTGAGAAATTATGTAAAGCCATGGCAAAAAGTCCAAACTCTTGGCAGGGACATTTTAACCATCCCTGCAACATGACGAAGTTTCTCAATCCTGTTATATGAATATAAAGTGAGAGTTGAAGTTCTTGCTGCACCCAGCCCTGCATCTCACACCACCCTCAACAATTCCCTGCTGTCTAAGGGCTGAGGAATGAGAATTCACCCCTGAGCACCCATTGTTTTGTTGTTTTCAATGAACACTCATCCATTTAACATCTGCAGAGCAAGGTCCTGTCCTCTCTCATTTCAAAGACTCAAACGGGAGGCTCCAGTGTAGGAAACAAGCATCTTCAGAGATTAAATCTCTTCAGAGATTCAAAGGAAAGCAACTCCAAGTTCCACCCTCAAAACATTTCTCCAACACTTGCCTTTTTTAGCACACTGTCAAGAGTTTCTGGTCGACTGATGTCAAAGCAAATCAGGACAGCATCAGAATCAGGGTAGGAGAGCGGGCGGACGTTGTCATAATAAGGAGACCCTGCAGGGGAATAAACAACATTTTTCTTTCATATTTTCCACTTTCAAGCTTATCAGCATTTCTATTTGTTCCATATTTTCCACTTTCAAGCTTATTCTGAAGAGTTTTCAGTGATGATCTTTACCAGAACCCAGCTACCATCACCTCTTCAATAGCAGCTCCTTGCAATTGCTTTTTTTCCCCACTTGCCTTTTGTTTTCTCACAAGATCAAGAGCTTTCCCAAGTAATTAAAAGTGGTGACACCCCAGGGGCTCATTTACCACCAAAAGCTTGTGATGCTCCCAATAACAAGGGAAGGGAAACCTGGTCAGCCCAAGTTTAAGTCCCAACATTAACCTGTGGGGATTTGATTTGGAGAATAACTCCCTAAGCTCCAAAATTCTCCAAAGCAGATGTGTCACATTTTCATGGAAAAAACAACCCAAACCACTCAAGAAGTTTTGAAATAAATCAGTTTTGTGTCTTCTAACATGAAATTTGTACCAAATAATTGTAATTGCAAAAAGCATCTTTACTGGTCATGGATATTGGCCATTTTTAGAAGAGACTCTTGCTGGAAATAAAAGCATTTGTTGCAGAATTCCAGCAGGAAAGAGTCCCAGTCCTGTAGGCAGGCACTCAAGTTATCTGTCACCAATCTGTAAACCAATACATCCTTGCAATAAATATTTATGTTCAGCCCATAAAGCAGTTTTTTAATCAAGATCAAAGCTAATCCAGTGATCTGACAGAACAGAACCAGGTCTGATGCTGCACTTTGTGCCTGTTTTACTTCCAGAGCTGTGCAGGAATATGCTGCTTTCTTTAAGAATGATCATGATGTGAAGAGTTCAATATATCTCCAGTCAGAAAGCTCTAATTGTTATCATCTGGTGAAGCTGGTAACAGGTTTGGGGGAAGAAATCTGGTTTTTTTTTTTCCTTCTAGGAAGTTCCAGTCAGTCACCATTCAGCTTGAATTACTGAGGAGTCATTTTTCTGCTTTAGAAAGGTACTTAGTTAATTGGGCTTTAAGACACATGCCTACAACTTAAAAAACCCTGCATTTTCTCAGATGTATAATCACATTTCAGTATTTTTCTCTCCCAAATTTAAACCACAACCTAGAATACACGCAGCTTGCAAGACTTCGGGGGTTATCAGCTAATTATATCGCCCATTTCCCAACTATCTAGAACTAATTGGCTGCAAGGTCTCCGAGGCCAGGCCGACTATTAACCGGATTAGAGAAATTCCTCAAGTTTTTAACTGACAGACAGCTCAGGCTGTTGCAGAAAGCAGAACGGGGGGGGGGGGGTGTGTGTGTGTGGAAATGGTGTGAAACGTATCACAGATGACTTCAGTTGGACAGCTTTCTGCGGGGAAGAAGGAGTCAAAAGAATCCCCGGAATGTTGTTTTTGAAAACGAAGAGTAACACATGGGGAATGAAGCATTACCAAACTAGGTAGCAGAAGGTAATTTGTTAAACGAGGCTTTGCTTTTATTCGAACGCTCTGTCTTCATCCACGATGTCAATCTTAACAAAGCAGCAGCTGTCAAAAAGCTCTCGTCAGAAAAACCAGTTAGCTGTCGTCGCTGGGAAATGACACGTCTGAAAGAAAGCTAAGTGAGCTGAGCTGACCGGTAGTTAACTCCTCATTTGAGCAGCAATAAGGACTTTCCTACTAGTCATTATATCTCCAGCACTTAGTGCAGCCCCAGGGTCAAGTCATTTATCCCCAAGCTAAGTTATTTCTCCGGGAGCCCCAGGGCCAAGCTGCAGAGCACAGTGCTGGGAACTAGCCATGAAGTAGCCACCCTGCACTGCTCTGCAGCCTTGAGCTGGCCAAAACCCAGCCTGGGGAGAGGCACAGCCTGGCTAGCACCTCTCCCCACAAGTAAGGGCAGGATTGAAGAGCATTAATGTTTGGCCAAATGGTTGCTGGCTAGAAAGGAGTCTCCAAAAAAGCCTCACCCAGAAACTAATTCCTTAGACACATACCTATCTTCTCACTCAGCAGTCTTCAGGGATACAACACACCATATATGTCCATTAGCATGTATTTATGTATACATCCAGTCCCCACCTCCAGCCCAGAGCCTCCTTTCTACTGTGTCAGCTGTAGCTGGGTTTGCTTTTGAGGGTCGGTTTCTTGTTTTGGGGTTGGTTTGGTTTTTTTTTCTTCTTAGGTTTCCCTTCTGAAGCTCTGGAAGACGCTGAGCTAGAATGAGCACATCTCTTCAGGAGGAATATCCAACACCTCCTTCTCCCCCGGGGGTAGTGTGTGGCAGAACAAACGGGAGCCACTTCAACTACTCGGGTTGCAGCATCCACAAAGGAAATTTCCCCACCTCATTCAGCAGCGATAACTGAACCTTTATTACCGAGCAAATAAAAGAGGGGCTCCGGGCCCCGGGCTGCTCCAGCCTATTCACTCTGGCATTTCATCGGTTGGCCCAGAGAAACCCCTCGGGAGGTAGGAATCTCAGGAATGAGGCTCAAGTCTGAACAGACAACTTGAGCACAGCCCAGCAAAGCTGCTCAGCTTTTTCTCCCCCCCCACCTCCCGACCTTCCCCGAGTGAAATCTGCAGATTTGAAGCCGTGCCAAGCCTAGAAAACAGAAGGAGAACACGGAGCTGCAACTACTATTTGAGGGGGGAAGAAAATAAGAAAGCCTATTTTTGTTTGTGGCTCTGTTCCTACCAAATAACATGGTTTTTGTCAAGGGCAACACGGATGATTTCTTAGTTTTCTTAAAGTGCTGCTATTGCTGTAGTTGAGCTTACTCTGGGGTAGAATTAGTTTCTAGTTGCAACCCTACCTTTTTCAATCTGGCAGTTGAAATAATTTAAATTAAAATATGGAAAGAGCCCTGTTTGCCTGCAAGACTCAAAGCTGCCACTACACCACCAGTTCCAACCACGAGGTTCAGCCCCATGCAACAGGTCCAGAGCTGAACCTGGGCAGCTCCTGCTCACCAGGCTGCTCATCCTCTGCTTACCCTGGGGGCTGAAGGGAAGAGGTGCTCAGTAACAGGCAAAGCTTTGCTATTTACACACCACCAAGCAGCCATCAGGCATTAGTCTTTGTGGCCTTTTGGACTCCAGTCAACTGAAAGAACAACAGATGAACGGCAGCAATTCTCACTCCCGAAGCCCTGGGCTCACTAATTACCAGCTACAGAGAAAACACATCAAATGCTGCAGTGGCCACTCATAAGTCGCTGATTCACTGCTGATGGTTTTCTACCCTCCGAATTTACCTGCTGGACAAAAAAGGAGGTGATTCTCTATACTGAAGATCACAGAACAAGCCATCTCCAAGCACAGGAATACCACAAGATTCAGAGTATTTTGAGTGTTTTCATTTCTGCACCTCGAATAGGTGGGGGTGAAGGGCTGGAGAGAATCCTGCAGGGGTGCAGCCACTGGCACCCTGGGCAGTGTGGGCAGCAGGGCAGGGGGGAAACCTGCCCCTCTGCTCCCAGGGTTCTGGGGAGACCCCCCTGCAGGTCTGGGTCCAGCTCTGGGATCCTCAGCACAGAAGAGCCAGGGAGCTGTTGGAGCCTCAGCAATGCTGGGAGGGCTGAAACCCTCTGCTGGGATAGACTGGGAGAGCTGGGGGGGGTTCAGCCTGCAGAGAAGCTCCAGGAGACATTCTGGGGGCTGTCAGGAAGATGGGGAGGGACTTTAGGACATGACAAAGGGTGATGGTTTGAAACTAGAAGAGGAAGATTTAGACTGAAGATAAGGAAGTTGACTGTTGGCACTGAGGGTGGTGAGAGGCTGTCCCAGGCTGCTCAGAGAAGTGGTGGCTGCCCCATCCCTGCCACCATCCCAGGGGAGGTTGGGGGGGCTCTGAGCACCCTGCTCTGGGTGCAGATGGCCCTGCTCAGTGAAGGAGGTTGGACCAGATGACCTTGAATGGTCCTTTCCAACCCAAACCATTCCAGGAATCTCTGCAAACAGGACCTTGGCTAGGTGACTTGGCATTCCCAGTTACCAATTCTAGTTATTTCCTCTCTCAAAGGAAAAAAAACATAACCTACTCTAAAGACTATTTAGTTACTGCTACTCTGCCATGAAATAAAAAAATCATCACATGGCTCAACACTTGCAAGTGAACTGGAAGGCAAAGAGAGAAATTTGACATTTCCTTTACAATGGTTATTGCCAGAGAACTTGGGATAAACAGCAACTTGAACTCCTCTGTGTTTCAGTCGTCTTGGGAAAGATTTCAGCACAAAACTTCATAATTAATCTTCTGTTTCTGTATGGACACTGAATATACAGCACACGTTCAAATCCCAGTCAAGCTAACTTGATTTAAAGCTCTAAGGCTCTTCTGGATTTCATTATATGCTAATCCCCAGCAGTGAGTAAGTTTTTCTGGCCCTGTTGAGAATTATTTTACTGGAGTATCCAGTACAGTTTTCACAGTTCAATCATTTATTATTTTATATAAATAGATATAAACTAACTAAAATGTTTAGGCTGACACAGGCATGTATATCTCATTAAGGAGATGGGATTTCTAAGCCACAGCTGCTGTTGTACCAGCAAGAAATACAAATATCAAAGGAGTCACTCAGTGGATGGAGCCAAAAATGCACATGAGACCATGCTGAAGGTAGAAAAAAAACCATCTAATATAGAAGCACACTCTTCAAAATGTCCAGGAGACTGGAAGGAGAAGCTTTAACCTGAAGAAACTTCTACTACCCAGCATATCAAAGCAAGCAGAGAGCTCCTGAACAGCTCAGGGCTGCCATACTATGTTACCACAGGGTGGAATAATTTATGGAGTAGTTAGATTGCAACCAGACATTCCTGCTTTGAAAGAAGGGTTGGTAGTCCAAAAACCAATTGAAATTCAAGTTGGCAAGTGCCTTCCTTAATGCTGTGGCTAATTTAAATCCTTATAATGACTTGCAGAACTAGACAGTACCAGAAAAAATACTTGAATAGTGAGTCTGCCCATTCCACTCTTACAAGTAAGAGTGTTTTGTCCTATATTTCTATGGGCACATCCCAACATACAACAAAAACCTCACAATAAACTTACAGGCAGCTTTGAAATGTTCTATCAATGGTGTGACTCTGTTATGTACTTAAGAGTCCTCTAGTAAAAAAGCACATTATTATTATTATTATATAAAGGATTGCAAACTAGAACCACCACAGCAGAGCCTGTTCTCACACAAGAATATTTTAATCAATACCTACAGCTTCTCAATGAGTAATAACCAAATATTCCAAGTGGCAGCACCTTCCAAAGGATTCAATACCCCAAAAAATGACACTAACTCGAGTCAGCAACTAATATTCAAGCCTTTATTTTTTTCTTTTTGCTGCAAGCTTCCAGTTTCTAAGAGTGAAGAGGGTAAAAGATGGGTATTAAATCCTGATCAAGTCATCTGGAAAGTATCAAACTTGGCTGGATTCCTTTCCCACTCCTCCAAGCACCTCAAATGACTTGAGCCACAACCTCCCGACCAGATTTCCATGGACATTATCTTCCCTTCAGTAGTTGGCAGAGTTAATCAGTGGTATTTTTAAGTTAACTAGATGTAGTCCTGCTTCAAAAAACGTCATTAAGACATCTATTGTAATTCAGCAGAGGACTAGGGCAAAGCAAATTTGTGACAAATAAATTAGCTCAAATTTCAGACAATGCTAAAGCCCACTATCTTATCTTCTGATGGCTCTTATCTGGGGACACGATTCTGCATCAGGTTAATGGGTTTGGGTTTCTTCTTGCAGTTGTTTATGAAGAGAATTCTTCACCTGCAGAGGACCAGGTTCAGTAACACTTTCTAAGACCAAGCACTGGATCTTTCCAGCATTTCAGTTTCTGATTGCAGACAAATTATCTGCTTGATCTTAAGCTTCTGACTCAGTCCCATTTCTCTCTTAGTTTCAGGACAAGCCCGACACGATGACACTCTCACACAAAGGCTGGCAGGTGTTTCTTCCACTGCTTTTGTCTTTTGAAGTACTGGAGAATATTTCATTACACGGGTGTCTCCAGCCTTTGACATATAGATTCCAAACCTGCCCACGTTAAGCAACTCGACTTGCGTGTTGTATTTTAATAGCTAAAGATAAATTTTTCCAAAATAACTATTAATTCTTAATAAGCTCTTACTCCATAGAGTTTCTTACAGCCAGCTTAGTAATCAGGATGAAAGCTCAAACCAGACACACTTGAGAAGTCTGCAAGTCTCGCTTGGCATGAGATGAAGAAGAAAAAAAAATAATCAGTTCAGAGCTAGGCTGATACCAGTTGTGGGCAATGAGACTGCCTTTTCCCAGTAAGCATGTTGCAAGAATTCAGAATGATTTCCTCAACAGCAGGAGGAAAGCCAACCCACTGCTTAAATTCCTTTTTTTTCTTTAAACAAGATTAACATTTCAATTTCTGCTAAAAGAACTGCTGTCATTTTGAGAAGGAACTGTTTGGTCCAAATTCAGCATTAATAAGCTATCTACACAAGTTGCCTGAAATAAAAAAGGACTTGTATACACTGCCAAATTCCTCCAGCATTTTTTTTTCCAGTGATTTCTGCAAAATTGTGTTGCTCCACACTTGGGTTCATGGTGTCATTCACCCCTGACCACCTCATCCAGCACGCTCGGTTATGGAGCAGCAAAGACTGGCTGTCCAGGCTCCTCCCCAGCACTGAAATGGCAAGTTCAGGGGTGCATCCTCACCCCAATTATCAGATCTAGAGGAGCTCCTGGCCTAACATGTAATCTAAGACACCAGGAAACTCAGCGTTTTAGGTATGTGAGCCAGTGTTTCTCATATAGCCGCTGAAGGTACAACTAGAAGAACAAGGAGGACCTTAAGCACTGATCTTAGTAAGAAAGGATCAGAGAATCATTTAGGATGGAAAAGACCTTGCAGATCATCAAGTCCAACCCAGCGCTGCCAGGTCACCACTAAACCATGTCCCTCAGCACCACATTTACATGACTTTTAAACACAAGCAGGGATGGTGATTCAACCACTTCCCTAGGCATCCTGTTCCTGTGCTTGATCAGGATGGTTCCCTCTGCATCCTCAGAGATGCCTACCTTTTATTTTCCCTGCCTGTAAAGCCTCTAGAACACTGGTAAAAATCACTACTGTATTCTGTGAATAAACCAAACAGGCACCAAGGAGCTCAAACCGCGATCTGATGTAATTTACCCTTCACATCCATCCATCCATCCATCCATCCATCCATCCATCCATCCATCCATCCATCCTCCCTCCTCGCAGGTAAAGCAGACTATGAGAGCAGCAGAGAAGCCAAGGTACCCCTGGAGCTCCCCAGATAAGCTCCTTCTAGCCGAGGCAGGTGAGAACACATCCCCCTGCAATGCTGACAAATCGCTTCATGGAGCCTCATCCACACCCTTCTCCCTCCCCCAAAAAAGTCAAGTAAATCGCGAAAGTAATAAATAAATAAAGGTGAAAGCAGCAGCTGGTTCTGATCTCGCAAAGCTGCTGGAAGAGTGGGGACCCCCCATCACCACTACGGTGAGGAGGAGTCGGTCTCCCGCTTCTTCCTCCATCCTCTCCATCCCCGTTGCCTCGACCGACGCTCCTCACCGATCTATCCCCCCCTCACCCCCTCCTCGCCCCGGGGCAGCGCTCACCGGAGGTGTCCCAGAGGCTGAGCTCGATACGCTGCGTGTCGATCTCGAAGCTGGCCGTGTAGTTCTCGAAGACGGTGGGGACGTAGCTCTGCCGGGAAGACAGCACCAGGGTCAGCCCCGTGTTCCTTACCAGCCGCCCCGGCTTCAACCCGCCCCGGTCCCGGTTCCCCCCCTCCAACCCCTCGGACCCACCTCTGGGAAACAGTCCTTGGCGAAAACGTGGAGCAGAGCGGTTTTCCCGCACTGGCTGTCCCCGACTACCACGATTTTGCACTTGACGTTCTGGTTGGGATCCATCACCGCCTTGCTCGATAACTTCTGGCTCGCTCTTCTTTCCTTCATTGATCTGGGCTTAGTCCTTCGGCCGAGCACCACAAAAGGGAAAAAAAAAAAAAAAAGCCCACGCCAAACCCACAACGAAACACACCCGGTTCCCTCAAAAAAAAATAATTCAAGGGATTAAGAAGTGAAAAAAAATTATTAAAAAACCCCAGGTGGAAGTGGCAGAGCCGCGGGCCCCTCCCCCCCCCTCTCCTCCCTCCCGCCGGTCCCGCGCAGACTGCTTTGTCCCCCCGCCGCCCGCCCTTATTTATAGCCTCGCAGCCGCCAATCACCGCCCTCCAGCCGCCAATCACCGCCCTCCAACCGCCCTCCAACCGCCAATCACCGCCCGCCTCCGCGGTGGGGCTCCGCCTCCTGGCCGCGCGCTGGTGGCGGGCGGAGGAGTGCGCCCCCTAGGGGAGCCGCGCGGCCTCTCAGCCCTGAGGCGGGAGCTGGGGGGGGGTGAGGGTTGGGCGGGAGTTTTGGGGTCACAGTGCCCGCCCTGTGGGGTCCACGTTCTCCTTCCCTCCCGTTTGGCCACCCCCAAAGCCTTCCCGGTCTCAAGCCCATGCGCCGAGGGCTGCGATGACCCCGTGCTGGTGGCAGAATGAGGCCATCCTGTCTTGAGAGGCCTGTTGTGGGGCCGGTGCCCTCAGCGGGAATGTTTTCCGTGGTGGTTTTAAGTTTTTTGAGTGGTTTTATACATATTCTATACATCTCAGTGCTGCAGAAGGGAACCTGACAGGCATCGTGGCCTCTAGAGGGGGGGTGAGGCACCTGCCACCCCCCTGGGGTCCCTCAGGGAGGGTCCCTCAGGGAGGGTCCCTCAAGGAGGTTCCTTTAGGGAGGGACCTTTGGTGAGGGTCCCCTCAGGGAGTATCTGTCAGGGAAGGTAACTCCTTAAGGGTCCCTCAAGGATTTCCTTCAGGAGGTTCCTTTAGAGAGGGTCCCTCAGGGAAGGTCCCTCAAGGAGGGTCCCTCAGTGAGGTTCCTTTAGGGAAGACCCCTCAGTGAAGGTCCCATCATTGAGGGTCCTTCAGGGAGCATCCCTCAAAGAGGGTCCCTCAGTGAGGTTCCTTCAGGAGATCCCCTCAAGGAAGGTCCTCTGAAGGAGCATCCCTCAGTGAGGGTCTCCCCAGAGAGGGTCCCTCATGGAGGGGCTCCCATTTATTGCCACTGGCCAAACTGGGTGATTAAGCTTCAGCCTTAACTGCCCCATAGAAGTGGCTCAGGGTAGTGGTAGCAAGGGTGGGCAAAGGGGGTTTTCCCTCAAAATATGTTCACAAGGAACATGTCAGGACCTGAAAAAAAACTCTGTTTGGAGTGAAACAGCAATTCCCTAGCAGCACAGGGGAAATCTGTCCTGGAGAGAGAGAACAAGGGATGGTTTGTGAGCATCAAGTGCTCTCCTCTCCCGTATGGCTCAGCACAGCAGGCAGACAGATGCCCAGGGGAAGGGGATGCCAAGCAGCAGGAGGGCTGGAGCAGAGACTTGCTCAGTCCTCACTGCCAGTTGCTCCCAGCCAAGGTGGCCTGCACTAAGGTGAGGTCTTCTGATGTCTTCAGTGAGTCATAGAGGTCATGAACTGGTTCCGTGTCACTTCTGGGTTGAAACAAGAGCTATTAATACAGCTTTGCATCATCCTGAAACAGAAATCACTGCTATCCCGTGCATGTTTGATCAGAGGGAGATGCTCCAGTGACGCAGAGGAGAGAATCCCAAGCATGCTAGTTCAAAATTCAGTGCTAATATTATCAATTTTCTTCCCATGTGTCACATCTTTAGCTGGTCCAATTACTCAGCTCCAAGGAATTTTCCAAAGAATTTAAGTCTTGGTTTTCTACTTGGAAATCATGAGCAAAACACTGAAATTTGCAGTGTGTGCATTATTTTTAAAGCCTTACTGAAAAAGTTGGAGCAGACAGCTTTCAATCTCTCTTTTTTCTTTTTTTTTTTTTGATGTAAAAGCTCTTCTCAGCTACTTTACAGTTTCCATCCATCTTTGCTGTCCACCAACACAGCTTCAGCTCATTGGAAGTATGATGGAATGGGAGAACAGTGAACAGTGAGGGAACTTATTGCTCACAGCAAGTTGGTTTTCTCTCTTTTTCAGCTGTGTATATCTGAATCTGGAAAAGTAAATAGAGTCAGAAAAGGTTTGGTTGGAAGAGACCCTTAAGATCATCAAGTCCAACCAATAACCCAGCACTGCCAGGGCACCACTGCCCCATGGCCCTCAGCACCACAGCTCCACAGGGGGCTTGGAAACCCCTCCAGGGGTCACAGGGACTCCAGCCCTGCCCTGGGCAGCCTGGGACAACTCTGGAGGGGAAGAAATTGTTCCTCAGCTCCAAACTAAACCTCCCCTAGCATGACCTGAGGCTGTTTCCTCTTGTCCTGTCACTTTGGGAGCAGAGCCTGATCCCCCCTGGCTCCAACCTCCTGCCAGGAGCTGCCAGAGCCAGAAGGTCTCCCCTGAGCCTCCTTCTCTCCAGGCTCAACCAGCCCAGCTCCCTCAGCTGCTCCTCCCCACACTCCTGCTCCAGACCCTTCCCCAGCTCCATTGCCCTTCCCTGGCCACACTCCAGCCCCTCAATTTCCTGCTGGGACTGAGGTGCCCAAATGATCTGATATCTTCTCCCTAGTGCAGAAAATCCTCTTTTTTTTCATTCCCCTGCACTCCCCACTGAAGCACGTGGCAGCCTCACGGGCAGATGCAGGTGGGATAAAGCTCTGGAGGCTCAGCTCTGACTCTCTCTCAGTCCAACATACCAGCTGAGGCATAGCTGTGGAATATGAGGAGGAGAAGACAGGATTGAAAGAGCTCTTTGTTAATCCTCAACGAGAGCCTGGGATGAACATCTGCTCCCTATCACTTCAGCAGTCACCTCCACACAGATGGAAGCAAGATGCACCAAAACCAGTGCTGATGCCACCCATTCCTTGGTGGGCACCAGGGCTGAGGGTGCTCAGGGGGGGAAACTGGTGCTCCTGGGCACCAGTGCTGGGGTAACACGACTCCTTTGCACAGCTCACACGGAAAATTCACCTCCATCCAGCAATGCCAGGAATGTGGAAACTTGAACAAGCACAGAACACACTCATCCTGACCACACATCAGCACCCTTCCCAGTGCCACCATGAGGTGCTTTGGCTGCTTTTGCAACCAGCCAAACCCCAGAGCTTTTGGGGGGGTGCCCTGCAGTGCTTTTGAGCTCCTGAAGCTCCAGGCCACCCCTGCTGCCTGCTCGTTGGCATTCCTTGAGGAAGCTGCTCCAGATATGTTAATCCCCATAAAACCATTACTCATGTTATACTCTTAAGTTGAACGCCTTCTCCCATATCTTGATAAGGAGGGGGATAACACAGTGGGGGGTGAACATTCCCATTGGTATTTTTCACACGCAGTCAGGATTTGGATTTATCAGGCAGAGTTTTTGGGCTTAGTTCACATTCCCTATTTTCAAGCCTGATTTTTTTTTTCTCAGCTTCTGTTGTTTTCCCACTTTCCAGCCCAGAAAGCACCAGGGTATATTGATGACATACACACAATTTAGTGTTATCTGTGCTAATGACTCCTGATCTAGCCTAAGATTTTACAGGAATATCAAAATCCATTTTACCCCTCTCACGAGCAATCTGCTTGAATGCTTTTGTAGGCCTGTAATAAAGCAGCCAAGAACAAGTGCTTTTAGCATCCCAATAACTGCCTGATTATTTAAATTGAAAATTGCCAGCAGAACCTCTCTCCCTGCCACGCCAACTGTGGAAAGTATTAAACAAGATCCATAAAACATGAACCTCGGGCGTCCCCTCCTCCTCCTCCTCCTCCTCCTCCTCCTCCTCCTCCTCTCTGCATCTGTGTGTGCAGCTAAATGTACATTAAAAGGACATTATTAAGGCTTAAGGTCAACCACTTGTGTATTAGGAAATGTGGATTTCCCGTGTGTGGGAAGCGTGGGCTCCCCTGTGAGCGTGTGATTGTTGATAATCATTAATTCCACCATCACCTCTTATTTTCCTTTTTTTTTTTTTTTTTTCCAGAGAACCTTAATGAGCAGCTATTCAGCAACATCTGTACTTCTCCCAGGCCAGTGTGTAATCCACGCCTCGTTCCAGGGGCTCTATTCAAAACCCTCTTCTGAACACATTCCTCATTTGTTATCTCTTCCGTGACACTTACCCGTGTCATTTTTGAGCTCTTAACAGATGACAAGGAATTTTTTCTCTCTTTTTTTTTTTGCTGTTGGATGCAGTGACACGATCTGAGGAGACCCGTTTGGATGGATGAGAAAAAGTCGGGTCACAAGTACCCACTAATTCTGGTTGAGCCTCAGTTTATTCCCAATGTTTAATTCCATGCAGTGCTGCAGATGTTTTAAAGCTGCTAATTTCCATGAGGATAAGGATTTCAGATCAAAAATTCCACATATTGTCCACGTAGGGAATAAAAATATTCTCACATAAGGAATAAAAATATTCTCATGTAGGGAATAAAAATATTCTCACGTAGGGAATAAAAATATTCTCAGGTAGGAAATAAAAAATCCCCACTTAAAGAATTAAAAAAATTCTCACTTAGGGGAGGAATAATTCCCATTTAGGGCAAAATAGGGTTCAAGCAGCTCGAATGTCATGCATAGCTCAGATCCCTGCCAAGGGAGCAGAGATTTGGCTGCCAAAATCAAACCTGAATTTCCTTTTGGTCCAATGAGGGTTTAAAATTTATGATGGCGGGGTGAGAATGAGCATCCCCTGGTATAACACCAGGCAGGAACGAGGGTAATTGTGAAAATAAATGCTAATTACCTGTGAACTGAAACCAAAATGAAGCTTGACACTCTTCTAACTTGTATTTTGGCATCTAGAAATCTGGCTGTGACTGCACTGTTGAGAAAGAATGACATAAATTCATAAAATTAGTTCCAAGCCGTCAGTGACTCTCCCTCACCTGACTGACAGGTCGCTGAGAGCCAAGACTTGGCTGAGAAAGAAAGCTCAGCTATTTATTCCAACTTTCAGGAGCTGAGGGCAATGCTTTAACCAAGTTCTAAGAGCTTGAAAATGATTTTTTTTTTAATCCCTGGAATCATTTAGGGAGGATTTTAAGACAGAGGTGTTTTAAACTAGTGGCCATAGGGTAATTCTCTGCAGGGAAATGGGAATCCTGTGTCTGGTGGGAGATTGGAGAGATGTTCTGCAGCAGATGCAGCTCCACAGCCCTGGGCTCTGTCCTCAGGGGTGGTTTTAAGGCATTTAAAGACCTTATTTCAGCCTACCAGTATCTGAAGGGGGGCTGCAGGAAAGCTGGGGAGGGAGTCCTGCCAGGGGAGTAGTGACAGGGGGAGGGGGAATGGTTTAAAAATGGAAGATGGGAGAGGTTGGAAATAAGGAAATTGTTCACTCTGGGAGTGGTGAGACACTGGACCAGGGGAGCTGTGGGTGCTTCATCACTGCATGTGTTCAAATCCAGGTTGGATGGGGCTCTGAGCACCTTGCTCTAGTGGGAGGTGTCCCTGCCCATGGCAGGGGGTTGGAACTGGATGAGTTTAAAGTCCTTTCTATCCCAAACCACCCTGTAATTCTATTACAGAGCAGGGTCACCCAGCAGTGCAGTGTCCAGGGGGGTTGGAATTTCTTCAGAGAAGGAGACTCCACAACCTCTCTGGGCAGCCTGGCACAGGCTCTGACACCCTCACAACAAAGAACTTTCTCCTCCTGCTCAGCTGGAACCTCTTGGCTTCCAGTTTGTGCCCCTTGTCCTGTCCCTGGCACCACTGCCCAGAGTCTGACCCCATCCTCTTGCCCCTCAGCACTGAGAAGATCCACAGGAAAATGGGAAAATAAATCTATTAGGACCCAGAGGAATCCTATCTTGCAAGGGGAAGACATTAGGACCTGATACACTCCTGCTGCCACTTATGACCACTTGTCATTCTTGTCCCACCAGCTGGGGAATTGCTTCGGATCAAAACCCCAAGAACTTCCTCTTGGGTAAATCCATCCAAAGCAGGAGAACTCCTGGATAAACACAATAAAAGCACCCTCATGCAAATCTGGTGCTAGCTGCTTTGCTGTTCCATTATGTATGATTTGTTAGAACAAATTGCACGTCTAGGGGTTGTTCTGCCATCCGTGAAGTCACGTGCAGCTCAAGGACTTTTTCCTGCTCTAGGATGGCAAGAGGGAGCAGCCTTGGGTGAGCAGGAACGTGGGTGAGAAGCCAAAAATCAACTTTTGGAAGCCCACAGCTTGAACTTTGGGTATTTCTCCTGAATTCCTGACTCTGTGGTGCATTCCTCACTCGTAACAAATCAGCACAAACAGCTCTCAAAGTCCTTCTATCCACAGACATCAAAGAGCACAAGTCCTTAATCTGGAGGACAATATGAGATTGAGTTGCTACAAAAAAAAGGAAGAATTGGTTTGAGATGTACTTTTATCTTCTTTTTTTTTTTTTTCCAAAGCAAATTTGAAGAAACACCCATAGTTGTATGAAATTGAACTGAGCTGATCTAAAGATCCACTGAAATCTGTGGAGAAAATCCTATTGAATTGATCGTGCTTTGGCTCGCAGGGAAATGATTTTCTAGCCCTTGTTTGAGAATACCCCGCGGACAAAAAGATTTCATTTTCAGTTCCTGGAGGTTAATTATGGAAATTCGTTATAGAGGATCAGCAGTGCCAGTTGCTGGGGAGATAGCAAAACTATTTGGTATGAAATTCTAGCCTAGAGCTGGATGAAAATTTCCTGACAGGATGGTTTTCCATCAGAAATATTGATACGCCAAAGGCAAAACCTTTTGCAGAACTGCTTCAATTTCAGTGAAATTTTGTATTAGAAACTTTCTGATATCAAGTTCTCTGTTTGCACTGTGTTGATTTAACCTTTTTTTTTTATTTTTTAATGAGATATTAAATTCCAAAGTTTATTTATAATATATTTTCTGGAAATGTACAAGAAATGTGTAAACTTGGATTCAAGTCAAAGGATGGATTTGATCTCAAAGGGAAATCTGAAATCCTTCTTCCTTAATGCTGTTTTGGGGTGGAAAAAGCAAAGTGAAATGGTGTCATTCCCCAAATCTCACCCAGCTCTGGCCTCTCCCAGTGGGTTCTGGGGACCAAAGGCAGACTCTGGGAAGAGCTTCCAGGGCAGGGTGAAGAGATTAGGTCAGTACTGCATGTCCTTACCCATCCCTGTGAACGCTGCACTTCACAGCACTTCCCTGAAGGCAAAGCAGCTTTAAATTACTGCTGAAGAGCAGAAAGAACTCAACAAATAAGAAATGCTGCTTTTAAAAATGTTTTTTTTCCTTTTTATTTCCTTTTTTTTGGCTCTGGTACCAAGCGAGGCAGTTTAATTGTCCCGAGGAAGTTAAAACTGGTTCTTTTTTCCTCCAATTGCTGCCGGCTGGAGCCGTGCTCCCCACCCCTTCATACCACACCAAGCCTCAAATATTCAGTCAACCAAAACTTCCCTGGCTGCTCAGACATACTTGTAATTCTTGCCCATGTGAATGAGTAACAGCAGCGTGCAGGGCAGCAGCAGCAGACCCTCAGAAACATAGCAAGCATTTTTTCAGTGCCATTTGAAACTCTTAACACTCGTGGATTTTGAATGTTGGGTTTGCTGTCCCATAGGCATGGCTTTTCCCACTGTAAAGTCATAGGCTTCTTGCTCTGGATGAGGCTTGGGAAGCTGGTAGCTTCAGACTCTTGGGTGCCCAGTGCCAAGCTGGGATTAATCTGACTCTGATCTGCAGAAAAACCTCAGGAATTTCTTTTCTGGGGGAGGGGGAAGTGGGTGAACCACCCACCGACTTGTCCTGAGCTGCAGTGACCCAGCAAGTGGTGTGGTTTGCTCATGCACAGCTCAGTGATTCCAAAAAGAGAGTAGAAAAGAGGAGAAATCCTCTGCTACGTGGGAATTTGGGAGATGTGAGGGCATCCCTGGCCCTGAAACTCCAGCCTAAAACAAGACAGCAAATGTTCAACCTTGTTAAACTTCCTCCGAGCCAGCCACTGGAAAAGCAGAAGCCACCAGCACAAGTTTTTGCCTAATATTTCTAATTAATTCAGATTTTCGAGGCATCTCCTGCATGGCCATGGCTCTCAGCACCCAAGGGTTAGTGCTCCAGGAGGAGACACTCTCCAGGGCTGGTTGAGTGAGGAGCTGCGACTCAAAAAATGAGATTTAAACCAAGCCCTTGGGTCAAACAGGACATTTCTGGGTCATGGTGACCCTGGCCTCGATTTTCACCCACTCTGCCTGCAGCCAGGGAAATGAAATGCAGGGTTTGGCTCCATTTCTTTGCTTGCTTCAGGATGGTGGTGCATGGAGAGATGCAACCTTCCCATTCCCAATGCCTGGGCTCATTCTGTGGCATTTCCAGGGCCTGGAGCTCAGAAGACACCAGTGAAGATGGATGGATGGTGGTGGGCAGCAGGCTGGAGGTCCCACAGCTGCCACTGCCACCACCTCAGCAGCTGCTTAAACAAAATTGGGCTGAATATGTGTGAACATCTGTGGCTTGCACACTTGTTTACTCCTTTCAGAGAGAGGCAAATGGGAAGCTAATTAAGCAAGTGTTGGCTGCAGCAGGTTTCACACACTTTCCACCTTGAGATTTCCATAGGCAGGGAAAATCAGTCGCTCTAATTAAATGACTCAGAAAAGACCAACAGGTCTTCCAACGTGTTTTGTGTTTGGTTTTGTACTTGGGTGTTTTCGAGTCAATGATTCAAAGTTTTAAATCTCTTCTTCCTACACTTCTGTTTACTAAATAAAACGAGTTTTATAGGATGCTTGCAGAAAGCAGGAGCTCCTGGAGTGGCTTTGCTTTATTCACAGCTTGATGGGATGGATCACAAAAGAAGGGTTGGAGGGAACTAGATCATCTTCTAGGTCCCTTCCAACCCCTAACTTTCTGTGATTCTGTGAACCTGCTCCATCCCTTCACCTCCAAACCCTGCTGAGAGGTGTGTGGGCTCCAAGGTGGCACAACAAGGAGTCTGGGGTTTTCTGAGCCCCCCAACAAGTGCTGCTGGGTTTGTCTGCATTGCTCTGGGCTCAGCATGGTGGAGGCAGCAACAGGGAACTGCTGGGAGAGCAGGATCAGTGCAGGGCTGGGCTTTTCCACAAGCTTCCCTTTGCCCTTTCCAAGAGCTGACTGGAAGCAACAGCAAGAGCCAACGTAAATCACTCCCAAATTCTCCCTGCCTATCTTGGGTGCATTAAAAATTAATTACTTAGCTTAGTGATTTTCATATTGAAGGCAAGACTGAGCAATAAGAACCTGAATCCTGCCCTCAAAGTGTTACCTCAGCCCTCGTGGAGAGGACTGGGAGGCTCTGGGAGCCTAGAGCTGTGCTTTGCCTTTTGCATAAGCCCGTGCTCAGCACATCCAGGTGAGCGGCTGCACACGCTTGGCTGGGTATTAATTTCATTGGAACATGTATTTGCAAAGTCAAAGGAAAACCTCCTTTTCTTTTTTTTTTTTATCTTTCACCATAAAAGGTAAAGGAGAGAAATTCCAGAGCTGATTTTACTTGTCCTGCTGCTCCCCAACGTGGGAAAAGAATGCGGCGTCCTCCCACGGATCTGCTTCCCATCCCAGGTCTTCCTCCCTCCAACTTGTCTGTGCAAGTCCAACCTTTTCTACCATGAGCCAACAATTAATGCTAAGGATATAATAACCTCTCATAAAGAAAGGTGCAGAAGCCAGGTCTGCTTCCCTCTACACATAGTTTTTCTCCCACTATGTTTTCCAATCAATTTGCACAGGTCTAGGGGGTACATCTGGCACAGGAATCTCTCCTGACCTCCTGCCTAATAAATAATAAATAAATAATAAATAAATATCCCATGTTTGTGCCACATTGTGGGACTCTGAGGGGTT
Organism: Ceyx cyanopectus; assembly: GCA_013401355.1. Taxonomy (NCBI): domain Eukaryota; kingdom Metazoa; phylum Chordata; class Aves; order Coraciiformes; family Alcedinidae; genus Ceyx; species Ceyx cyanopectus. Next base: position 517 of record VYZU01014888.1, on the reverse strand, counting down.
ATTCCTGGTGGGAATGGGATGAGATGCCTGTGTGGGGTCAGCAGCTCTGCTTGGGTGCTCGGGGTCAGAGTCACAGCACTGCCCTGCAATTCCAGCCCTGTGAGAATCAGCAGACAATGGATGGTAAATCTTCTGTCCTCTCCAAAATGAGAAGGGCTTTCAGAATCCAGCTTTGGAAGTATGTTAATGGGGGATGAAAAGAATGGTTTTGCAACAGTTTTCTCCTACCGAAGTGAGCATTACAGAGAAGGCAGTGCACTGATTATAATTAAAACTCATTTTAGAGACTGAAATAAGAACATTCCAAAGTTTCTGGAATCTTCTGGTCCAAGTACAAAAGAGACTTACCCTGTTCCTCGTTCACCTGCCAGTTTTCCAGCAGGACCTGGGGCAAGCCAGTTCATGTCTCTGAGACTCCTTCCTCATCTGAAGCTCGTAGTAACTCCCAGGCTCACGAGGGCACAGGGAGGGTGAACCCATTGCTTCCACCTCCAAAAGTTCTTTGGTGTGAGGTTGT
>VYZU01014887.1:0-12119 GCA_013401355.1 Ceyx cyanopectus | reverse complement strand
GCGATGACGCCAGGTAATGCGCGTTTGGCTGGGAGGAAGCACAGGGTGCAACGCTTTGATATCCAAGCTCCAAAATCCCAGGGTGAAATCATGAGTCCCTGGATGGGACAACTTCACTGCTGATGGTGGGTTCGACTCAGGTCCCAAGACCACTTGGAAGAACGAACCTGTCCTCGGTGGTGGCACTTTGGCTACGCAGCAGGTCTGGCCCTTTAGATGCTGAAGTCAAGAGTGCAAATGACTTCGTGCCCATACACCTGAAACCCAAAGCCACCAGTGGCTTTCAACATCTCTTTTCATTCCCCCCCCCCATCCATCTGCCTTATTTTTAGCTTGGCAGGCGGAGACTTCAAAAGAAAATCTCTTTGCAAACAGAAAGGCGAGCCCGGCTCATCCCGGCAGAGGCTGCTCTGGGGTGGATTTGCTGCGCGTGGGTATGAGCAGCCACCAGCCGCCGTGAATCACAGGGTTACAAATGCTGAGCAAAGGTCCACTCCCCAGAGCTGAGCGCTGTGATTCATGAGCAGGAGTGTGCACCAGGCCGTGTCTGCCCCACTGATTTGGGGCCTTACAACCAAAGCCAAGGTTTGGGTGAGATCGTCCCCTTCCACCCTATCAAATCCCAACCAAGCAGGGATTAAGGGTGGGCAGTGACCTCTGGTCTGGTCCAGATGCTGAGGTGTCCGAGGAGCAAGTACCTAATTCCCACTGGGAAAGGAAAGGAAGGGAAAAGGAAGAGGAAAACTTCTTTTAGTGACAGTAAATTGAATGCCCTGGAGGTGAAAATACCCATGAGTTCCCTCCCCAGTGTTTGTTTTTGAAAATATTGTTGCTACACATGAACCATGGGCCAAACCCAACTGGGCGTAAATTGGCTCTGCCCCAAGCACTTCAAAAGAGCCAGGCTTGCCTTACACCACCAACACATTTGGCCCAAGGAGGACTTTTTCTTGGCAGTTGGGAGCTTCCAGCCACGCCAGGGCTCAGTTCACCCTGGCCCAAGCGAGATGCTCTGATGAAAGTTCCCCTCATTTGGCTCCACAGCCCAAGCACCATCCCGGGCTCGAGCGTTGGACGAGGTGGCAAACACGCCTGCTCTAGAGCTGGGCTCCCTTCGCCCCTCACCGAGCATTCAATTTATGGAAATTAATAAACAAATGATCCCCAAGTGGGGATAATATCCACAGATCCATGCGGACACATGCAAGGGAGCTCACTTTTGGTTTTTGGTGTTTGGGGGGGAAAACTAAACATTTCTGTGGGTCTTTGTTCACACCAGGGTCAGGTTTTGGCTTAATAAATCCCAGAGATCCTTCTTTTGGCTCTAGAGCCAACCTAAAAGCCCCACGTGCGCGTTGAAGAATGAACCAGTTTAAATTGTGGGATTATGGAGGGAATTTACCTTTTCTTTCTGTAGCCACTCGCCCCGGCTCGTGGAAGCTGGAGCCCCTGCAACGAGTTGGGACTTATCTCAGCAGGCATTTCATCTCTGCTGAAACTCAGCAGGAAAAGGAGATCGAGTGGGAAAGGGGACGGTGCGAATCGACCTCCTCTTGCCCATCATGGTGGAATTCCTGGTGGCTTCTTCCCAGCTCCCGTTTGGACCAAGCAGCTTTGCACCTTGGTGGCGTGAAGGGAAATGCTTGAGTGGGAGCAGAGCAGAGGGGGTTGCCCTCAACTGAAAAATAGGAGATAAAAGAACAAAGCAGCGATGAAAAGCATGATGTGAAGAAACCCTCCTCCTCTTCTCAGGTGGCAAATCCCAGGGTGAAGCAGGCAGGAGACATCTGCCCCCTAACCCATCTCTAACATTTTCCACCTGCTGCCCAGGGAGCAATTTTCAAAGCATTCTGCCCAAAATTTATTTCCTGAAATACAGTGGGATTGGAGACTAGGGACGTGACTTTTTCTGCCTTATATCTCAGCAATTTAGGGGCCAAAGAGTTAATTCTTTCTTGGCTTGGAGATTTCTGAAGCTCCTGAGATGAACGAGCCCTTCTGAAACTGTTCCCCTGGTGATTTTCCAGGCCTTTGGAAATGGCATCCTTGGGTTTGAACTCCCTTGGCCATTTGCTGCCATTTTTCTCCCTCCTGACTTGGAAAGTTTTGCTCTAGCAATGGAAATAAATAAGACAAAAATGTCCAAGACAAGGGGAAAAAAAACACAGATTAGGGGGAGGGGAGAAAGTTTAGGAGAGGAATATTTCCAGAGGCAGCGAGTCATGGGAAAAATCCATCGTTTGACTGGAAAACAGATTTTCAACCATGCGAGACACAACAGAGTGGGAAGGTTTCTACAGCTCCTTGGCCAACCAAAGGCACATTTAGTGGTAGGTGGGTGTGAGTCGGGTTTTTTTGTTGTTGGGGCTTTTTTTTAGCTTTTCTTAATCAGTTCCCATAACAACAGCCAATCCCATTACCCACCACATTCACATCTGGCCAAACCTTTCCGACTGCTCCCAGGAAGTTTTAATCCATTAAACCATCCTTCCATTCCTCTCTTCTCTCTCAGCTACTTCCAACCCTGGCACCCCATTTTTCCAGTTCTCCCCTCGGCCTTTATATTTTTTTTTTTACCAAAACCAGTCCTCTTGACTGTGATATTACATTAATAATACGGGAATGTCTCCAGCCATCAATTTTTAAGCATAACCCCAGTCCAGGTCAAGAGAGAACTTTGTTTAAACCCAGTAAAAGTACCATTTTTCTACCAAGAGGACTATTTCATACAAGCGTTGAGTCATTTCTCTTCCTGTTGACATGTTTTATTTGGTTGAATTTACGCCTGACAAATTTAGGAGGCAAAGAATGAGCCTGAACATCTCGTAAGGGCGGCGATTTTTCATAAAGGGCTGTTGTGAGAAAGAGGCATTTAAGGCAGAATAAATCTCTCCTTGCACAGGGAAGCGCATGAGGGGGAAAAAAAAAATATACCAAACCCCAAACAACTCTATAAGGTGGTAAATTGTAAAGCTGTTGTTTTTTAAGCAGCCCTCCAAAGTCCCAGAGCTTCAGCATGTTGTTTAGGAAATCAAGGTTTTTTTGGCAACTGGGCAAGAAGAAAGGGGGAAAAAGAACAACAACAAAAAGTCAAGTGAAATCTTCCCACCAAGAAGTAATTTATCCAAGATTTCATCTGCAGGCACATCCAAAAGCAATTACAGGAGCCTCATTACCATTATTTATTGGAACAGCCCCTCTAGCTAGAGGAAAAGCAAAATATGTAACTAAAACGAGAGGAAAAGGCCTCTTATAAAAATAGTTAAAAGTCCATAAATGCTGCTGGACGATGTAAAGGGAAAACAACAAAGAAACTGAGCTGGAAAGCAAATGAAATCCTCGCTGGTGCCTTGGAGGTAGCAGGAAACCACGAGAGTCAGACCCAGTTCCATGCCCAGGAGGTCCAGGTTTGGGTTCAGATGCCTTCTGGCAGGATGGAGGGATGGATGGATAGATGGATGGAGGAATGGATGGAGGGAGGGATGGATGGAGGGAGGGAGGGATGGATGGAGGGAGGGAGGGATGGATGGAGGGAGGGAGGGATGGATGGAGGGAGGGAGGGATGGATGGATGGATGGGCGGATGGATGGACAGCCTCAGTGCACCTTCCTTTTTCATTTCCATTGATGATGACTTTCTCACTGACTTTCTTTCTGGTGATCCTGAGAATACCAGGCCTCTCCAGGACACCACATAGGCAGCTACAGAAAGGACCATTTCTTGCCCCACATGTCCCATTGTGTCTCCACCCCATGGCTCCTTCCCAGCTCCTGCTTCTAGCACATCTGTGCATCAAGAAGGAAAATGGGGCTTTCCCAAAGAGAAAAAAACTCCTCAACCTTTGAAGTCATTTTTACAATGATTTTTATAATATTTGCACAACAGAGCTCCTGGTCTGGAAGCCATTTGGTCCCTGGTCCTGCACCGATCCCACCAGGGCACTGGGCTAGAAGGGACATAATCAAATTTTGATAGTACAAAGAATACCCGACAGCCAAGAGAGGGAGAAAAAAATACATGAGGCTGCCAGGAGTGAGATTGTGCCTTTTTTTACCCTTTTCTTCTAAAAAAAAAGATTATTTTTTTTTCTTCTATATTTTTGATGTAAAGGGGGTGGGTTTGGGGGGGAGGGGAGACAGTAGAAAGGGGAAAAAAGCATCTCGCGTTGCTTGGGGCAAAAAAAGAGGAAACTGGGGCGGGTCAAACACTGCGGGGGGGGGTGTCTGGAGGCGGAGAATCCCGGGCGAGGTTGCGCGCCCGCGCAGCTGGATCCGCAGAGGAGCGCGGAGCGGACGATGCGAGGCTTTTGCTCCCGCTGTTTCCCATCCCCAGAGTATCACTTTTCCCGGGAATAAATAAATAAATCCATCAATAAGCTCGGCGCTGCAGGTGTCAGAAGGGAGAGACCCTCCCCCAACGACCCTCCCCGAACCCCCCCGGGTCCCCCTCGCCGCGCAGGCTGAGGCTGGAAGCGCTCATCGCATGAGTCATAGGTCACCGGGAAGGCTCCGAGTTAAGACATGTCCAAACCATCATGGAAATCTCCCTCCCCATTCCCACGGGAGCGAGTTGGCACCGAACCACCCGCGCAGGGCCGTTTCCCTGCCTTTCACTGCTATTCTCTTGACGCTTTTCTTTTTTTTTTTAATTTTTTTTTTCTTCTTCTTTTTTCCCCCCTAGGAAAGCCCCAAGTAACCCCATAATCCTCACCCCTCCTCGAAAAGGACCCATCGAGGGGCTTTTAAAAGCTCCCTTCCCGCCCAGGGGGGTGAAAGTCCTGAGCACTTCAAGGGAAAAAAAAAAACAACAAAACCCCAATAACAAAAAAATTAAACCCCGAAGAAACGATTTCCTTCCTTAAATAAATTATTAGCAGTTCAAAGCCCGGCGCTGTGGTTTCACGACTGATAATGATCGAAATTTTCTTTTTTTTTTTTTTTTTTTCTTTTATAAGTGCTCTGCTTTCCTAAATTAATAGGTATTTAAATTAGATTTACAAAAATGGAGTGAGGAGGAAGGCGTGTGCTCGCTCAGCAGCAGCTGTTGCCAAGGTGAGGTCCCAAATTGCAATTCCCCAAGGAAGAACACACAAAAATATGCCCTGAAAAAAAAAACCAAAACCAAACAAAATAACGATTTTTATTTGAGAGTTGCTGCGGTTTGTGCCCTCACAGAAAACCACAAGTTTAAGCTTCGAGGCTTTCAATAAGCTATTTTTTTTTTCTCTTTTTAAAACAGTTTCTTATTTTCGGTGCTTTTCCCCTTCAGAACATGGAATCTTTGTCCATCAGGTAACTTAATCAGAAGTTAAAGAGGCAGCTTTTTGGAAAAGGGAGAAATCCGACAAAAATGAGGTATTTTAGGGCTTGTTTGCTATTAAAATATCATATCCTAGAGACTTATTGAACTGCTTTATTATTTTATTTATTTATTTTTAATAAAGCCTGCCGAAAAGACCTGCACAGAGCACCAGGTGAAAAAGAAACCCCTCAGAGCACTGCACGGTCGGACTTTGGAGGGTGTTTGCTTCCCAATTTGGTCAATTTTCACCGATTTTCGTGCAAATTCGAAACCCAAAGTGGCGTCTGAAGCTGGCGGGTATTTTAACTGGGGGACAAAACAAAACCAAGCCTCACACAAAATAAAAGAACCGACAACATAAAAAAAAACCAAGTCTTGCAGAAATAAATAAAAATATTTATTAAAAATAAACACAGAAATGGAGAAAACAGGGATAAAATGAAGCGGGGAAGTTGTTGGGTTTTTTTTGTTTTTTTTTAAATTTCAATTTGATGAGGAGACACAGGATGGGGAGACCAGCAAAAATTGTTGTTCAAGTCATCTGGGAATGCCCGGCCCAGTTAATTCTTCTCTGGCCGGGGCTGGTTTTATTTCTTTGGGCATTTCTAAGTGTCTGAGTTTTGGTGTCTGTTTAAAAGCAGCTCCCGGAGCACCTTCTCCATGAACTAAAGAGCAAAATCTACACCAGGCTTCCCAAAAGCACAGCTCCTTTACACCCCAAGCCCATTAACACGCCATAATGCTAATTAACACGTCCATCGCGCGTAATTAGAGCCTGGCTGGGTGGGGGTCCTTTCTGCCTCCCCTAAATTCCGAGGTTCCTCCACAACAGCTCCGAGCTTGTGGCTCCCCTCAAACCCCAAGGCAAGTGGGGGGTACAAGGCAGCTGGACACCCCCACCCGGTGTGGAGAGCGGGCTGAGTGGTGCTGAGTCCCAGCCAGCGCAGCATGCGGCCCAGAGCTGCACCGAGCGTTTGTCTCCGGGAAGAAGTGATGCTCCTCGCCCCAGTGTGACCTGCTCCACCGGAGCACAGCTGGTGCTTATCCCGTTGTGCATCTCTACGCACCACGTGTGCCTCTGCACGTGTGTGTTTGCATGTGCAAATTGGTGCGCGGGCGTGGGCTCGCATGTGGAGGGCGATGGGTGGGTGGATACGCAGGTGAACAGGGGGGTGGACGCAGAAATACACGTTCCCATGGAGCTGCTCCTAAAAAACACTTAAGCTCTGGGTCCAGGCTGCGGCTGGGCTGGGAGTTGAAGTCGCCACCGGGCAGCGGTGACAATGAAAAGAGAGTTTTGGGAAGGTTCCTGCATCCCAGCAGCTCTGGAGCAGATGTGACGGATCCGTACCCCAGATACCGCAAGAGCAGGACAGGAGGATGCATATCCCTGACACGGAAAGTCTGGATGTGACCGGGCCCTGGCCACTGGCTGCTCCTATTGTTCTGGGGAGAGTGGAGACATCACCATTGTTCTCCTGGAGGGCAGCAGGGGACCTCGGCTGCTCTGATGGCGGTGGCTGCGGGTGCTTCTCCATTGTCTGGAGACTCCCATGGTGTGAACAGCTTCACCGCCCCAGTGGGGCTGGGCGGGATGCTGAGACTTGAGGAAATTTGGGCTTAAAATGAACAAAGGACCGTCTGTCCCAGATCTGGGGTTGGGGCAGAGAGAGAAGAGAGAGGAGAGAGGAGAAGAACTCTCTCTGGGGACTGTTAACTCTGAAGCCTACAGCCCAACCCTCAGGGTGGGGGAAAGCCCAAAGGAGGGGANAAAAAAAAAAAAAAAGATACTTACAGTTTCTTTTCTTCTTTTCTTTTTTCCTTTCTTTTTTATTTTTTTCTTCTCTTTCATTCTATTTTTTAATTTTATTTTTAATTATCTCTTTCTTTTGACTTTTTTTGTTGTTGTTTTCTCTTCTCCTTTTCCACTCCTTCTCCCGTGATTTCTCTCTCCCTTTTTTCCTTCCCTCCTTCAAGAGGCCACAGAGCCCCAGAGTATTCACAAGGAGATAATCACCTTTTCCACCTTAGCGGCCTCTGCCTGGCCCAAAAGCTGCCTCAGAATTCCCCAAATCGCCTAAAAAGCCGAGGCGAGTATCCCCCAAAGTCAACAGCGCGGCTCCGGCTAATCCCGAGCAGCCAATTAAGCTCTTAATTAAATTCCCCCAACCACTTATCCCTATCTGCATGCAAATATGCATGTATATATCCATAACCGCAGGCATAGCTGTAAATATTTATATATATTTGTGTATATATATATATATATATATATGCATCTGTGTAGGCACAGAGCCTTTTATCCTTACATCTCCCGCTGTATATTTAGGAGCAGGAAAAGAGGAACAAATCGTCTTTAAATTGCCTCACTTCCCTCTCATGGAAATCATTCCTGCTGGGGAATAAGGAGGTGACTTGGGCGCTCGTTCAGCAAGATTTGGGGGGAAGGGGTTGCGTGTCAAGGGGGATTTTGGGGATAAAGAGCCAGTGTCGGGGGGTCTCTGCCCATTTCAGGGGTCGAGGAGGTAGAATCATCTTAGATTAGCTAGCATAAAATTTTATATTATTTATAAAATAATAAAATATTCTAATTATTTAATTTAATTATTAAATAATAATGCCATTTATAATATTCTAATGAGCATATTTACCCCTTGGTGCCAGTGATTCCCCGCCCTTCCCGCACCAGCTTTGCTGCGGGGTGAAGGATGGGGGTAAAGCCCCGGGGCTGGAGGCTGCCGTGGGGTGTCGGTGGGTCAGAAAAAACAGAATTCCAAGCTCACCTTTGGGTATTGCTGTTTGCTTTGGGACCTCCCCAGCCCGTGGGAAGCTCCTGCCAGGGCGAAATGCGGGTTTCTTGGAATAAAACGCTTGGAATAAAATCTGCTTCCCCGCAGATTTCTTACCTAAATCCAGGCTGTAAATATAATGCAGGCGAAAAATGCTATTTTTTTCTCCTAAAATCTACACTTCTAGCATAAAAAGGGCGTTTTAATCTTGTTTTGGTTTTATTATTCTAATTCCTAACGATCAAGTTCGCATTCAAATCGCCCAGCTTTCAAAAATTCCAGGTTCTTTCCTCACTGAAAACCTCAAATTCTCCAAAAATCCCGGCGCTTTTCCCAGGTGTTTGGCACATCCTTGGAGCCTTTGCAGCGTTCCACGAGCAAAGAACAACAAAAAAAAAACCAAAACAAAACAAAACCCAACCTTTTCATGAAGGAGCAAAGCCAGGAGTTTGCACAAACCTCAAAGCACGGCTGGAAAAATTACGCAGAAATATTTCTGTGGAATTTGGAGGGGAAAAAAAAACATTTTTACGGGTAAATATCTGGAGATGTGAAGACTGATACAGGCCGGTAACTGGTATTTATTTGGCAACGCGAAGGGCGCTGCTGCAAGAGCAGCTCGGCGGGGAATAAATCCCGGTGCTCACGAGTAGCTCGGAAAAAAAAAGTCCAATTTCGGGGGGAAAAAGCAGCCCACAAAACATCCCCCAACACACAATATACAGAAGGGATCCGGCTGGGACTTTGTCCTCCAAACCTCGGCTTTTTCCTGCAAGGAACTGACTTTGAAAAGCTTTGCAAACAACCAAGGGAAATGTTTCTGTTTGATTATTTGAAAACAAAAATATTGTGAAAATGTGAATTTTCCCATTAGTTTTCATGACTTCTCAAGGAGAGGAAGGAAAGGGGGATGACACCCAGGGAAAATATTTTTTTTTCCACGAAATTTATGCGCATTTTTTATTTGAACACACGATCTGCGTAGATAAAAAGTGTTTTAGAGACGGGATTTTTCCAAATCGCGATCATTTTCCCCTCGGATCTCCAGGTGCTGCTTCCAGCAGTGGCAGGAAGATGAAGAGAGAGAAGAAATCGAAGGAGATTGGTCCCCAACTGAAAATTTACATGTTTGGGTTGGGTTTATTTTTTTTTGCCCGTAAATATTTCTGGGAGGTCTCCAGCTCCCGAGACTCATTTACATAGAATAGGGAGACGTTGGGTGAGGTTGGTAGAACATGAGGCAATCCCTCGCAGAAACCACCCAAACACTTTTCTTTCCCCTCGCCAACACGTTCCCAAGAGCTGCCTGAAGTTTCCACCTCCTGCTCCCTGCAGCTGTGCGAAAATATTCATTAAATTCCTCATTTCTCTCCCCCTCATTCCTCACCTGGTGAACATTGGGGAATCAAATCTTTGGTAGCGGGTGGTGAATGTTTTGGTTCTTTACTTGATCTCCAGGTGTTATCCATGTGCACATCCCATCCCAAAGGCTCGAGGAGCCCGAATGTCCCCGGATTTATCTAAAGGACATAATTATCTACTAATCACTGCTAAAAAAAAAAACCCAAAACAACCTGCCGCCGGACTGCGAGCTGCGGGAAGACGAAATACGAAGCAGGACCCGGCGTATCTGCAATCATGATGCAGAAAGATTTGATCAATAGACCCTTTGGGGAGGTTTTTCTGGTTGTTTTGGCTTTGGTTTTTAGCGAGAAGATTAATTGGAAGGGAAATAAAACGTGAGGTGTCTCCGAGGGCTTCAGCATCTCTCGAAGGCAGCGCTGGAAAATTGAGTTTATTTTCGGGATATATGGACGGGAAGAGACAAAACCACAGAGGGGAAGATGCTCTAGAGGAAAAGCGTGAAAGGGAGAGTTTTATATACATATATATGTTTATAATCCACCTAAAATTGCCTAGATAGATGTATGGATAGATCCTTGCATGGGAGGATGGAGGGATGGGTTTACCGCGCAGATCCTGCTTGGCTCCCGGTTTTATTTACTCAGCCAAGAACTCGAAATAAATTAGTTTTGACTTTTTATAGGTCGGTTGGGTTATTTTTTGCCAGTTAATTTGGGAATAAAACCCACTCTGGCGTCCCCCTCTCTCTTCCCCGAAGTGCGCTGCAGGTTTGTGGAGGGGGAAAATGGGGGTGCGGGGAAAGGGCCTCAACTAAAACACCCCAACACCAGCCTCGCCCCTGCAGAAATTTGGCTGAATCGGGAAAAACGGGTTCACACATAAACAGCAAACTCTTGCAACCCCGAAAATTAGTGTAAAATCGGAAAAAAACTGATTTATTTTATCTTCGTTAGCACCTCCAATCCCCAACCTACTATCAGGATGAATTCCCCTCCCCAACACACACTACATAGGGAAAAAAGGGCCCAATTTCTTTAGAAGATGAATATTTTTTAAAGTAATCCTCCCTGCTCAGAGCCCCCTCCTCGTTTGTAGCCGTCCCAGAGGAACTCTCCGCTTTACACACTTGCCTTTTCACCTCGAAAAGCCGCAGCGTGACAAGGCAAAAATCGATGTTTACTTTTTGCCTTGCAAAGGCGCATCCTCGGAGAGGGGAAAAAACCCCCACGGCTTTGTTTGGGGTTTTTTTTTGCCGCGTGATTGAGTAAAAAAATAAAAAGCACCGGAAATGTGCGGGTCACTCGTGGCCGGAGAAAGCCTTGGAGGGCAGGGAGAAAATACACCGGGAGTTTTTCCTCGTGAAAATAGGTTTTTATCAGGTTCTTGGCATTTATGATAAGCTCTGAGCATTCAAATGAGATCGGTGTGTTATTTGCCAGGGAGGATAAATAGTCGTACCTGAGGTGGAGGCACAGTCCCAATCCCGGGTGAAAATCCGCATTATTTCCATGCGGGAGGATAAAGATCCTAGGGAAAATAAAAAGAAGGAAAAAGGGGAAAAAAAAAAAATTAAAAAATTCGAAGATTAACCGGGTTAGTTTCTTTGGGTAATGTGGTTTTGTTTTGTTTTTTTTTCCATTTTCTTGCTTCTTTGCTTATTGCGGTTTTGTTTCCTTTAATAAATCCCAGGTTTTCCACGAGATTTACACTTCTCCCACCACCGGTGTTGTTTGGAAATGGAGATTACGTCGCTCCTACCTATTTATCATTTATATTCCCCTGTTTAACACTCGCTGAACCCCAGTTACTTTGGCCAACACAGTTCAGCTCCTACTTCTGGAAATGAAACTCCTCAGTGTTTTGCTTTTGAAAATGGGAATAAACACAGAACTGGTTCTGAGAATATTTGGCAGAGGAAAGAAGGTTTCTTACGTTGGCCTGGTGTTAGTCTCCATCCTTCCAAACGCATCTTGAGTTAATTCAGCACTGGGAGGTGGGGGGAGAAAAAAAAACCTCGGAGCGTTGCAATCCCACGGCCCAAAAAAAAAAACCTAATACAATAGAATGCAATAAAAAATAAATAAAACCAAACCGAACAGCCTCGGTATTTCAGAGCATTGATAAATATAGAAATAAATAAACAAATAAAGAAATAAAACTACATTTAAAAGCGGGAAATAAAGCTTCAGTGAAGCGCAGAGGGCTGTAAAGCACCTGAGCATCCCCAGCTCCTCTCGCTTTTTCTCTCCCCGCGAATATGAAGGCAAAATAATGATGAGAAGCGCTAATTCCCCTCGGCAGATACCACTGTGTTGACACCAGCCAGGCCAAATGGCCCCCTTTTCTTTTGTCAGGGCTTCAGGCGACCTCCTGTTTTAACTTGGAATTGAACTTGGACTTCCGACCAGACAGGGGCCCTAAATTGAGGCCGATATTTTATTTGTCTGTCTCCGAATCGCTGAGTCAAGAAGCACCCGGCCCGCGTGGAAATAATAACAATAATTAACCGGCGGGAACTGCCAAGAGCTGGGAAATTCCGCGGTGGCTGTAAAAAAAAAAACCAAAAAAACAAGAAGAAAAAAGCGTCCTTATTTGCCTCAAAACGTGACGGGAGGTGGCGGGAGGAGGGAGAAAAGGGAGGAAAAAAGAGAGAAAAAAGGAAGA
>VYZU01014885.1:0-18008 GCA_013401355.1 Ceyx cyanopectus | reverse complement strand
AAAAAAAAAGAAAATAAATATTTGGGACACAATTCTAGATACTTTAACTGAAACCATGATACATGCTTTACTATTATTAATACCCAACTAAAAGGCTGTACACTGCTTTTGGGAAATGAGATGATACCGCAGTAGAAGCAGTGAATTGAGAGTTGTGTCTGGATGGCAGAATGGAAATGGTCTGCAGTATTATAAGGTATTGCCTGAGAAAAGCCATTGTCTGAAGCTGCAGACCACTTTCCCAAGCTAAGTATACATTAGTCAGATCTAAATGCCAGTGGCTTAGGTGGAATCATAGGAGTATCTAGGACAGTGAGATCCTACAGTGGGAATGCTTTGGGAATTGCAGTGTGCAAAGAATGAAGAAGTGGCCAGACCAGCCACTGTGGACTGTATGTAGTACACCTGTGGACATTATGCAGTATACCACACAATGCACAACGTAGTATGTATTTAATGCACACATGACTAGCAGATACATACATAGATTGACAGATGTGGCAAACTGAGAACAAAGGTGGGCAGACATACTAGACCATTACAGCACTAGCAATGGTGTGGTCAGATGCTTTACTCAGAGACATGGTGGAGCCAGGGAAAATAAAGGAATGATGATAATTAACATACAAAGCATGAGCTGCCCAAAATATTTTTTTTTTTTCCCAGAAGATTTCTACATCTTCTGAAATGCTGCTTAGTACACACACAAAATATAAGCAATTAAATAATATTCTCATGGTTGTTCCTTTGATAAAGGTTTATTTATCCCTCTAGTCTCAAAATCAAGGCTAATCAACTACAATTTTTGTTGTTGTTGTTACATTTGAGAAAATAATTCTAAAAATGAAACATTAAAATGACTTCTGAAGTCAGGGCATGGGTGATGAAATTAATGGGGAAAAAAAAAAGTGAATCTATTAGGTAGCAGATTCCTGGAAACTGTTGATTTCATAGAAAAGTTTACGAGTCAGGAGAGCTGGACTTTCTCAACCAGCTCTTTGTTCCTCTTTTCCTATACACAAGTTAGTAAAATAATACCTAGCTGACTGTATGGGAAAGTACTTAACATTGCTAGATGGCATGAGTTGTAGAAAAGAAATACTTGCAGTATGAAAGAATAGAAAATCTTTGCACAGGCTTTATCAGTGCCTGACTATGCCCCTACCATGCTGGAAATGAAGCCTCCAGCATGACCATATGGTCAATGTTTTGGGCTTCCTCCAACTTTCTCTTGATAATAATACCAGTAAGTAGCTTGTATGCAGCATTTTTCATAAGTAGATTTCAAGACCCTTCACAAAAGCAGTCAATTCCATTTGCTCTGGTTTTGGTTTTGTTGCTGTTTGTTTGTTCATTGTGGTTTTGGTTCGTTGGTTGGGGATTTTTTTGTTTGTTTGGGGTGTTTTGTTTTTGTTTTGGTGTTGGTTGGTTGGGTTTTTTTTATAACAAAGCATAGAAATCTGAAGTTTGCAGAAGGCTGGTCTTGGAACCTGGAATAGAGTTCAGGTCTCCTGAGTTTCCTTCATTTGGCTAATACACTCAGCCACAGGGCCTAGAGGAATTTTATGATTTACTAGATATAACCTCAGCCTCTGATGAATATCTTTTAGACCTGTTTGTTAAGAAGTCAGACTAGAAATCTACTGCAGAAAGTAATTTAAATAGAATATTTGAGTACAATTTTCCTCAAAGGTGACCTGTAACAGAAAAGGCATGAAAATAGTAGTGTCTTCAAAACTGTGTATTTTTATTATTGTTTCACACCAAAAATTCCACTTGTGTTTGCCTAGAAAGCCTCTTTAACTTTGTCTGTATCATGTTGGAACAAAATTAGCCTTCAGTAACAGACTAATTCCTTTGAATCATGGAATCATGCTGTTGTGAGACTTGGTACAGGCTGAACTCCCAAACTCATATTTATCATCATTTTAATTAAACCGGGTTTCAGTGAACAAGGTAGCAAAAAAGGTCAACTTAGAGAAGGTGTTGGAATCACTGGGATTTGTCTTCCATAATACTCTTTACCTAGCCCAGACAACCTAAAGAGCTGAAAATGGAAACCTGATGGATTTTTTTTTTAAGTCCATAGTTTATAAAATTTCCTCTCCTCCACAATTAATCCACCTGTGTAAGATCGACTGTGACTTTGGATATCAAGACTAAGTATATCTCAGTGCAATGATTCATCAAAATTGTGAATGAGATGATCATCAAAAATTCATCTCTAGCCCTTCGGCAAAAGCACTAACATTTGAAAATAAACATTCCCTAGGCCTATATCACACCACCAGCATCAACTGCTTAATAGTTAGGCCAAAATATTTTGGATTTTGGTCCCTTCTTTTCAGAAAGAAAAAAAAAAAAGTTTTTATATATTAGAGAAAACAAAGGCGGATCTCTAGCAAAAATGTCTCATACATGATAAAAACAAACAAAAACCAACAACTTAAATTGGGAATACAATTAAAGGAGAAATAAATGGTGCAAGCTGAGACCAAAAGAAGGACCTGAAGGTAAGATGCACTTAAAAAGAAAGTTGATGGTTTTGTATATAAAACTTAACACCATTTTTAGGCTATGAAGGATAAAACAAGTAGTAATACCAAACCCCTCCTTTCCTTTTCAGTTGAAGTTACTTTTCACTACCCAGTAACCTTATTGCAAAGAATTTTGCTGTGATATGTGTATAAATTATACTGCAGATGCTTTTAGCAGACTAATCCTAGCCAAGACAGTGTAGCTTCTTCACTCTGTGTGCTAACCCAAGTTGTAAAAGAGTGTCTATTATCCTCTGCACAGAGTTAACCATGGGACAGATAAATGGACCACAGCAGATAATTGTGGGATAGAATAAAATGTCTTATGACATAGAGTTCATGTCAGCTGGGCTGTTATTACTATTCCACAATACAAATTTAGTTCAGCCACAGGTTTTCTGGACTCCACTTAGAGGCAGATTTTTAAAATTCCCTTTGGAACTTGGTGTTACTCGACAGCATTTATTTCAGTTGGTGACTGAACTGGGCAATGCCTCAAAGGTTAGTAAAATTATGAAGTAAGTCTATGCAATAAAAAGTAAATGCATCAGCAATTGTACTGTATTAATATTATAGTAAATGGATTCATTCAGAATCTAATCTGAGCACTTCTGTGAAATTGTCCATCAGTCACTGGATGAGAATGAATGACAAATTAAGGATTTTACTATGCCCCAGGCATACTTGTACTCATTTTACTTTAATACCACTGTTAAGTGAATATGCTGGTTTGCTTTTAATGACTTATAATCAGATAAAAACGACCTAGCTCTTGTCTTTCTCCCTTTGTCCCTCCAGCTCTGCACCAAATGTTTTATCCCAAAACATTCAAATACAGTTGCCTGAAAATGGGGAAGGCTTCATGCCTCCAGGGAGATGCATTTAAAGTGCAAGTGGGACTGCAGCACTAGGTACTTTTATTTGACTTTTTGCTTGTTGTCACATACATACTTAATAAAAAGGAGAGGGTTTTTTTTCAGAGTAGCCACAATTTGGAGTAATCTCCTTCTCAGCAGTGTTGCTGGAAGAGCAACTCTGAAAGCACCCTGGGTGGTGGAAATTTTTACCAGGGTTTTAAAAATTGAGTTGGATCCATGCTACAGAAATAGGAATTATTTTAGCAATGTATGTAGGAAGAATTTAAGGGTGTCTTTCATGTGCTTTTGCTAACACTATAAACTGAAAAGGCATGAAAACAGCACATCTAATTGTCAGTAAGTTGTATAATTCATTGTCACCCATTTGTGGTAAAGTCATGAGATATACTGAAAAATGTCAGTAGCACTTACAGAAGAAGCAGTGTTAGTGTCTGAACAGAGATGAGGGTGGCAGCTCCCTGCTGGGTCAGGGCAGGACCTGGCATCCAGCACCCATCCCACCATGCCAGCAGGAGCAGGGCAGCTGGAGGCACCAGGGCAGCCCAAGTCCCAGGCATGGGGCACGTCCCTGGGTAGAGGGCTGCGCCAAGGCAAGGCTGGGTTGCGGACTCATGGGTGGGCCTGGCTCGGCAGGACCCACAGCCGTGCAGGGCAGGGCTGTGTGGAGCTAGAGGGTGGCTCTGCCACCATCTCATGGAGTTGTCTTAACTATGCTGAATTCACCTTGGTGTGTAACTGGAACAGCAGCACCAAAACTGTATAATGGGAGCTAGATCCCATGTTCAGGCTAAGAGCTAATTTATTTATTTATTTATTTAAATTGAATACATTAGAGAGAAAAGTCTTTCTAGCACATATATTTGTAATAAGGTTGTATTGAAAATGTACTTTTACAGTTTTGGTAAAGTTTAAAAAATTTAAATTGCAGACAGGAATATTTTCCAGAACGAAATAACATCCCTCCTTTACCTCACTCTACAACACTGATTTAAACAGCTTTGTCAATCTCATTTCTGAAGTGGCTTTAGGTTATGCAAGATGGATGTAAATTGCAGTTTAGCTCCTACTAATGTCATGTTTCAGGTTATGATACCTGGCAATTTGGTGGGTAAGATCGTTTTCCATCCACCCTGCAGACCAAGTTCTGTTTCCTGTTGTGAATGTAACACCCTACTCACTCAATTTCAGAGTGGTTATTGAACCTCTGCAAAGATCAAAGTCAATAGATGTTGGAATGTATGCACTGAACCATCAGCCTACAATTATCCAGAAATAAGCTGCCTGGTGTGTCTTATTATTTGTTTGTATTTATAACAGAAACTTGCTACTCTGGGGTTTCTGTGGTCACATTTTTGTCTTCTAACACAATAATGAAATAGCGACCAATTATTAAAGTAGTAAGTAGGCAGTTGGTAGGTGGCTAACAAAGAGAATTACAGGCTTACTCTTGGCAGTATTTATAGCACATGCTTTCACTCCAGACTGAATAGATCCAAACAGCAGACTCCTGTCTAGTAATGAAGAAATTCAACCATGTGTATTGCTTGAGGTTACACTGTGCAATGCTACAGCATCCAGAAAAACTAAAGCACTTAAAATGAAACTGCTAAGACTATAACATTGCACACAGTTTCTATTTCAGAATAATAGCAACCCTGCACTCTTACCTGTTTCTTCTGGTGCCCTGTATCCCTGTAGCATCAACAAACTTACTCAGTTAATATAATGATCAATACAGTTAATATAATCAATTAAACAGCACCAAAGTTTTTGCCCCACTTTGTGACTGTGTTAAAAGGAAAATGGCATTGTTACTGCACATTAATAAGTATTTATGCATATTTTGCTAAATTTTAAGTATAGAATTCTTAATGAACAAAAAATACCCCGAAAATATGTGTTCCATACATATACACACACTAAATCATGTATCATCAGGGTAAATACCTACGCAAATTACTTATTTCAAGCCATGAAAGATTCTTTCTTCTAAAAAGACACTTCTACAAGATCCACAGCAAGTTCCAGGATCACCAGAAGTGACAGATTTCCTATGGGTATGTGTGCCATGCTCTTCTGGCCCCAGTTACAATAAGTTCTGAGTCCTTTCATGATCCACATAACCTCCGACTCAGCCCTAAGGCAAAGCATCCTGCTCGCCATCCTATCACTTAGCCCACTGCATGGGATTTTACTCTTCTTGCTCCAGATTGAGTCCTCAAAACCTCCTCACTGCAAAATGCTGCAACTTCTTGCAATGTCTAAACCCTGGATGGAGAAGAGACAGCATGGGCTGTGGGTGGTGATGGCTTACATGTCTATGTATGGAACACCCAGCTGACCAGTCAGTTAAGGCTCAATGTAGGTTTATTTTCCTTATGCAGCTGCACTGTCTATGAAATTAATGGGTTTGATGCCTTTAGTGCTTTATAAAAATTAATTGAAAGCAATTATTGGATTTAAAAATTATTTAGAGGTGTCTAATTGAGAGAGGCTAGAGTGCTAAAACTAGTTATCTGTTCAGGTCAGATATCTGGAAGGTTATGTGAAGACTTAAGTACCTACCCTTAGGGACCACTATTTTAAAAATGTAGCTTAAATTTCTGTTTAAAAAAAAAAGGAGAGATGGATGCTAAAAAAAAATTGGAACACAATGGAAGAAACAGTGCTTCCAACTTTACTTGTTCAGAGAAACTAGAAAAGGTGATTCCATTCTTACATAGAGTATTTTGAAGATTATATGAAGATTATACTTTACAGCCTCAAAAGAGCCAGAGAGCTGGAGTGTGAATTAGGATTCAAGCACTGTCATTTTCAAAGAAAAAAGCCAACAAAAATATATTTGATGAATAAAAAAGAAATGCAAACAGACTCAGCCTTACCAGATCAGAGTCACACCGTGGTTCCAGATGTACAGCTCTTAGAATCAGCACTTCCAGAGGCTGTTAAATTGCTACAAAAGGCACTCTAAGTAGACTCTCACTTTTTTGTATCTCCTCACTAAGGCATGATCTGCTGTCTTAAGCAATCAACAGGCTTCACTGTTCATCACATTTTTTGCATTTACATATGTATGTCACGGTTAATGGAAAAGTTTGGTTTATGCTTTATTATAAAGTGATTAGTTACTATTCTATAATTAATACACTAAGCTTGACTATGGCTCCGTGTGAGTGATTGCTGAGTGTTTCTGTTGGTTATGCAGTTTTGCCTTGCTTGCTTCGCACTATGCCTAGTGAAGAACGAGGTGAAACAAGTACACCATTCCTATTTGAAGAAAAATGGAATGCTGGTGATTTTTTAAAATCTTGTTTTACATATTAGATGTGCTGTTCTTATGCCAGCACTGTTTCTTCTGCTTTAAGAACCTCCTCCCACATACATATATTCTTCCTCATCCAACATTTACAGATAATAATCCCATATGCTCTCATTATTTTCCTTTACTAGGCTACCAGCCTATAAACAGCCTGCACTTGTAAAATAGGCACTTCTGAGTCCTCAGCTGGAATCCTGTTTACAACCCCACTCTCCTGTTTTCAATTCAAGTGGATTCCAAAAAGAGCTGCTGAAGAAAAGGGCAGATATGAAGGGCTGATGATCCCAGTTGTTTCCCTGTAATAGCTGTATTTCAGTTTGTCTTCCTTCTGTATGAATGGACACGTCTTTGAAAAATGATTATATTTTCCTATCTCTATTAGAAATGAGAACAAACATTGGCCATTTTCATTGCCATATCAAACTAGCTTCTTCCTGACATTCCATGATTGACTAAAACACTCAAGTTTTTCTCCTTTTCTTGCTGTTTCTAATCTATGGCCATTCATTTTGTATTGGATTTTAAAAAACCAAAACTCTTATTTCAAGAACAGTGTGTTTTTATCCTGTTTCTACGACTTCCATTTTGAAAAGCATCCTTTCCTTCCTGACAGCAATAGAGGATAAGATTCAGTACTGAAATCAGGCGTGCAAACATTAAATCTGTAGTAAATCAATGAAATAGAGCACTGAAGAATTAGAGGTTATGCAAGATTTCTTCATTTTGGTATGTTGAGTTTCTTTGGAGCTATTGGAAAATAAACTATGCCCTATTTTCATTGTCCTTACTTTTNAACCCCAAACTAAAATTGCTGCACTGCAAATAGGGAAAAAAAACATATGTCTAATAGAAGTGTTTTGTAACAGCAGCAGCATCTGAAAAAAAAAATCAAAATCTTTCTGATATCAAGAACTATGAGTAATAAAAAACCCAAAACAACAACAAAAAACACCAAACAACAAAAAAACAAACCACCAGGGTGATGCTATCTTTCTGCTTCTTGAGAGTACCAAAATGTCAGTGATCTTTCTCATTCAGTTTTGAAAGTAGGGAGTGCCAGTCTATTCCCTGTAAATGAATGACAGTAAAAGAAGCTAAAATACAGTTTTTGTACTGCTGAACAACTTCAGGAAATGAATAGACCAAAAAGCATTAAGAACATTTCAAGATTCAGAAGCAACCAGGTACTCAAAAGGCAAACTGAGAATAAATATGGTGGCATCTGATTTCAAAACAAACACACAAAACATATAAAAGGCACTATAATAAAAGGGTGTTGGGAGTAAAAAAGAAAGGAGTAAGAAATAAAAAGCCCTGGAATAAGAATTTATCATTTGACTAGGGACAAGAAGTAGAGCACTTTCACTTTGGATTGTCCAGGCAGGCTAGAAGGCTCCTTTCATTCTGTGTTTGTGAGGGCTATATATGAGGCTGCATGGCTTGAGATAGACAGTTTGGGTGATGCTGTCATCCTTGCTTTGTGGAATAGGCTGCCCAAAAAGTAGTTGGGAACCTACTGTTCTATTTTAAATGTATGAAGCTAAAAATAAACATCCACACTCTGGTGACTCACACCTTTATTTAACACCCTTCAAAATCACAAATGGGTTTTCTAAGCTGAAGTGCAAACATGCAGCCATAGCTAATCAGCTTTGCAAAAAAAAAAATCAATTGGAAAGTGTCAATCCTTTCAACATTGCCTAGGGCCTATGCACTCCTTTCCCTCTTGGGTTCACCACTTGCTGCTGCTCATCACTGTGATTAAACTGGCACAAGAGCATTTGTCCTGCACTGCAGTTCCTAAAATTAGAAAGGTCCCTTATTCTGTTGGCCCTTATCTCTAGGGGCAACTCGTTATCATATCTTAATGAATATTTAGCAAAGCTGCAAACTAGGTAAAGGTGTCCTCTGCTATGTCATCCTACTGGATGCAGTACAATNTCTATAATTAATACACTAAGCTTGACTATGGCTCCGTGTGAGTGATTGCTGAGTGTTTCTGTTGGTTATGCAGTTTTGCCTTGCTTGCTTCGCACTATGCCTAGTGAAGAACGAGGTGAAACAAGTACACCATTCCTATTTGAAGAAAAATGGAATGCTGGTGATTTTTTAAAATCTTGTTTTACATATTAGATGTGCTGTTCTTATGCCAGCACTGTTTCTTCTGCTTTAAGAACCTCCTCCCACATACATATATTCTTCCTCATCCAACATTTACAGATAATAATCCCATATGCTCTCATTATTTTCCTTTACTAGGCTACCAGCCTATAAACAGCCTGCACTTGTAAAATAGGCACTTCTGAGTCCTCAGCTGGAATCCTGTTTACAACCCCACTCTCCTGTTTTCAATTCAAGTGGATTCCAAAAAGAGCTGCTGAAGAAAAGGGCAGATATGAAGGGCTGATGATCCCAGTTGTTTCCCTGTAATAGCTGTATTTCAGTTTGTCTTCCTTCTGTATGAATGGACACGTCTTTGAAAAATGATTATATTTTCCTATCTCTATTAGAAATGAGAACAAACATTGGCCATTTTCATTGCCATATCAAACTAGCTTCTTCCTGACATTCCATGATTGACTAAAACACTCAAGTTTTTCTCCTTTTCTTGCTGTTTCTAATCTATGGCCATTCATTTTGTATTGGATTTTAAAAAACCAAAACTCTTATTTCAAGAACAGTGTGTTTTTATCCTGTTTCTACGACTTCCATTTTGAAAAGCATCCTTTCCTTCCTGACAGCAATAGAGGATAAGATTCAGTACTGAAATCAGGCGTGCAAACATTAAATCTGTAGTAAATCAATGAAATAGAGCACTGAAGAATTAGAGGTTATGCAAGATTTCTTCATTTTGGTATGTTGAGTTTCTTTGGAGCTATTGGAAAATAAACTATGCCCTATTTTCATTGTCCTTACTTTTTTGTTTATTTTGTTGTTGTTGTTGTTGTTTCTAAGTTTGTATAGCAGAACCAGAAATAATTTAAACCCCAGATCATTCAGCTGTGGCATACTATTAATGTAATAAGACATAAAAGACTATGATTTTATAGAAATCCATATTAGCAAGATACATTTTTTTAAGGAAACCATTTTTACATGGAATAGGGTATGTTAGAAGAAGAAGAACTCAATAAAGAATAAAAGTAAAACTTTTAAAAGATACAGGAATGTAAAGGATACACAGATCCAATACTTGGAAAATGAAAATGCAAATGAAGTGTTTTATTAAGATAACCACCTGAGAGTATACCAGGGAATGCGTGTAAGAGTAATGGCCCCAAAGGGCTCCATTTAACGTAAGTTCTTGTAAAAAGAAAAAAAGAGAGAGAAAAAAAAGAAGAAATAAAACCCCAAACTAAAATTGCTGCACTGCAAATAGGGAAAAAAAACATATGTCTAATAGAAGTGTTTTGTAACAGCAGCAGCATCTGAAAAAAAAAATCAAAATCTTTCTGATATCAAGAACTATGAGTAATAAAAAACCCAAAACAACAACAAAAAACACCAAACAACAAAAAAACAAACCACCAGGGTGATGCTATCTTTCTGCTTCTTGAGAGTACCAAAATGTCAGTGATCTTTCTCATTCAGTTTTGAAAGTAGGGAGTGCCAGTCTATTCCCTGTAAATGAATGACAGTAAAAGAAGCTAAAATACAGTTTTTGTACTGCTGAACAACTTCAGGAAATGAATAGACCAAAAAGCATTAAGAACATTTCAAGATTCAGAAGCAACCAGGTACTCAAAAGGCAAACTGAGAATAAATATGGTGGCATCTGATTTCAAAACAAACACACAAAACATATAAAAGGCACTATAATAAAAGGGTGTTGGGAGTAAAAAAGAAAGGAGTAAGAAATAAAAAGCCCTGGAATAAGAATTTATCATTTGACTAGGGACAAGAAGTAGAGCACTTTCACTTTGGATTGTCCAGGCAGGCTAGAAGGCTCCTTTCATTCTGTGTTTGTGAGGGCTATATATGAGGCTGCATGGCTTGAGATAGACAGTTTGGGTGATGCTGTCATCCTTGCTTTGTGGAATAGGCTGCCCAAAAAGTAGTTGGGAACCTACTGTTCTATTTTAAATGTATGAAGCTAAAAATAAACATCCACACTCTGGTGACTCACACCTTTATTTAACACCCTTCAAAATCACAAATGGGTTTTCTAAGCTGAAGTGCAAACATGCAGCNAGACTCTCACTTTTTTGTATCTCCTCACTAAGGCATGATCTGCTGTCTTAAGCAATCAACAGGCTTCACTGTTCATCACATTTTTTGCATTTACATATGTATGTCACGGTTAATGGAAAAGTTTGGTTTATGCTTTATTATAAAGTGATTAGTTACTATTCTATAATTAATACACTAAGCTTGACTATGGCTCCGTGTGAGTGATTGCTGAGTGTTTCTGTTGGTTATGCAGTTTTGCCTTGCTTGCTTCGCACTATGCCTAGTGAAGAACGAGGTGAAACAAGTACACCATTCCTATTTGAAGAAAAATGGAATGCTGGTGATTTTTTAAAATCTTGTTTTACATATTAGATGTGCTGTTCTTATGCCAGCACTGTTTCTTCTGCTTTAAGAACCTCCTCCCACATACATATATTCTTCCTCATCCAACATTTACAGATAATAATCCCATATGCTCTCATTATTTTCCTTTACTAGGCTACCAGCCTATAAACAGCCTGCACTTGTAAAATAGGCACTTCTGAGTCCTCAGCTGGAATCCTGTTTACAACCCCACTCTCCTGTTTTCAATTCAAGTGGATTCCAAAAAGAGCTGCTGAAGAAAAGGGCAGATATGAAGGGCTGATGATCCCAGTTGTTTCCCTGTAATAGCTGTATTTCAGTTTGTCTTCCTTCTGTATGAATGGACACGTCTTTGAAAAATGATTATATTTTCCTATCTCTATTAGAAATGAGAACAAACATTGGCCATTTTCATTGCCATATCAAACTAGCTTCTTCCTGACATTCCATGATTGACTAAAACACTCAAGTTTTTCTCCTTTTCTTGCTGTTTCTAATCTATGGCCATTCATTTTGTATTGGATTTTAAAAAACCAAAACTCTTATTTCAAGAACAGTGTGTTTTTATCCTGTTTCTACGACTTCCATTTTGAAAAGCATCCTTTCCTTCCTGACAGCAATAGAGGATAAGATTCAGTACTGAAATCAGGCGTGCAAACATTAAATCTGTAGTAAATCAATGAAATAGAGCACTGAAGAATTAGAGGTTATGCAAGATTTCTTCATTTTGGTATGTTGAGTTTCTTTGGAGCTATTGGAAAATAAACTATGCCCTATTTTCATTGTCCTTACTTTTTTGTTTATTTTGTTGTTGTTGTTGTTGTTTCTAAGTTTGTATAGCAGAACCAGAAATAATTTAAACCCCAGATCATTCAGCTGTGGCATACTATTAATGTAATAAGACATAAAAGACTATGATTTTATAGAAATCCATATTAGCAAGATACATTTTTTTAAGGAAACCATTTTTACATGGAATAGGGTATGTTAGAAGAAGAAGAACTCAATAAAGAATAAAAGTAAAACTTTTAAAAGATACAGGAATGTAAAGGATACACAGATCCAATACTTGGAAAATGAAAATGCAAATGAAGTGTTTTATTAAGATAACCACCTGAGAGTATACCAGGGAATGCGTGTAAGAGTAATGGCCCCAAAGGGCTCCATTTAACGTAAGTTCTTGTAAAAAGAAAAAAAGAGAGAGAAAAAAAAGAAGAAATAAAACCCCAAACTAAAATTGCTGCACTGCAAATAGGGAAAAAAAACATATGTCTAATAGAAGTGTTTTGTAACAGCAGCAGCATCTGAAAAAAAAAATCAAAATCTTTCTGATATCAAGAACTATGAGTAATAAAAAACCCAAAACAACAACAAAAAACACCAAACAACAAAAAAACAAACCACCAGGGTGATGCTATCTTTCTGCTTCTTGAGAGTACCAAAATGTCAGTGATCTTTCTCATTCAGTTTTGAAAGTAGGGAGTGCCAGTCTATTCCCTGTAAATGAATGACAGTAAAAGAAGCTAAAATACAGTTTTTGTACTGCTGAACAACTTCAGGAAATGAATAGACCAAAAAGCATTAAGAACATTTCAAGATTCAGAAGCAACCANTTTAAGATTATTAATTAATACATAAACTATGTCCAATTGTATTTTTTTTTTCTTTTTTTTCTGCAAGAAAAGATACTTACTGAGTCAAAAGACCCAGATATATACCAAATATTTAAAAAAAAACACAGGGAAAAAACCCAAACAAACAAGAAATCATATGAGGTTTGTTTTGTTTACCCAGCAGAATACTTTAGTGGGTGTGATCTCAATATTTTTCAGCTGATTTGAAGGTCTTCAACTGACTATAATGGGACCTCTGTACTGCATTACTCAGTCAAAAAGGGAACTGACATAGCAGTAGATGAGAGCGGGTATTCTACTGAGATTAGGAGAAAATTTTATTTTTTTTCAGAAAAGAGTTAATTCAACAACCAGTCACTTTTTATAATTAATTATTTGGCTTAGTATATGTTCCTTAATCTCTAAATTATATGATATGTATAGGTAGTGAAATCAATCTGTATTATATGCCTGGCTTTGATTGCTTTTGGTATCTCATGGAATTTACACAGAGACAGTTGTTTACATTTTATCAGTGGTCAGAATTATCCATTTCATCACTGAGAAAATGTTTTGTTTGGACTCGTGAACTTTCAAAAATGCCTCAAAATTATATTGTAGGCAAATACAGCACCTTAATTAAGATATATGAACAAGTATATTTCTAATTCAGTGAAAACCTCTATTCTCCTGTTGCGGTAGAGGAAAATAGATCTTAAAGATGAACTAAGAAGGAAGAAAGCAAACTACAAAAAAAAAACTCTTGGCCTAATATCCAGAAATGTTTTTACTGGGATATAGTTGAATAAAACATCAGGCTTCTTCAGCAAGTAACAGCTTCTGACTAGTCCCTGATGGATGTGCTTGAAAGCAAATGCTCATTCTTTGCTTACTGAAAAAGGTGACCCTTTGATATTCTGAGCACTTGATGCATTCTATGATTCTATGAATTGCAAAGCTGCGCAATGAAGCCCTTGAGCTTTGGCAGGCAAACGTCAGGTACTCAGGTACTAAGAAAACTCTCATAAATGAATAGAGGAGCAGAAGATTAGGAGAGATTTAAAATTATTTTCTCACCTAGTATATATATTTCAACTATCAGGAATGAAAATTTAAGTGTTTGAAGTCTTGAGTGCTATGAAGAGCTGTACAAGTAATTTTGTTTTNGCTTTTGGTATCTCATGGAATTTACACAGAGACAGTTGTTTACATTTTATCAGTGGTCAGAATTATCCATTTCATCACTGAGAAAATGTTTTGTTTGGACTCGTGAACTTTCAAAAATGCCTCAAAATTATATTGTAGGCAAATACAGCACCTTAATTAAGATATATGAACAAGTATATTTCTAATTCAGTGAAAACCTCTATTCTCCTGTTGCGGTAGAGGAAAATAGATCTTAAAGATGAACTAAGAAGGAAGAAAGCAAACTACAAAAAAAAAACTCTTGGCCTAATATCCAGAAATGTTTTTACTGGGATATAGTTGAATAAAACATCAGGCTTCTTCAGCAAGTAACAGCTTCTGACTAGTCCCTGATGGATGTGCTTGAAAGCAAATGCTCATTCTTTGCTTACTGAAAAAGGTGACCCTTTGATATTCTGAGCACTTGATGCTGACAATCAAACCCTGAAATATGTGTATGAATTTTATATGCTATATAAGAGGGTATGTGGCAGAGAGGAAAGCAGAGGNCTCTCATAAATGAATAGAGGAGCAGAAGATTAGGAGAGATTTAAAATTATTTTCTCACCTAGTATATATATTTCAACTATCAGGAATGAAAATTTAAGTGTTTGAAGTCTTGAGTGCTATGAAGAGCTGTACAAGTAATTTTGTTTTAGGATACAGACTTTCTTTTCACTGCAAGTTTATCACCACAACTGAATAGTCAGTCATAGGACTCAAGTGTGAGTCTTAAAGGCTAAATGGGAAAATGACTCAGATTCATCACTGATTATTTTCTTGGTATAAAAAAAACCCAACAAACAAGGAGGTGAAGCACATTTAAGCGTGTCTCTGAAAAAAACACAAGATGTACAAGGGAAAGATAGGTTTGTAGCCACAACTATAGGACTGGCAGGTTTTAATATTATCTCTGTCACAGTCTTCCTGTCTGATGTGAGACTGATTACTATTTGATGGTTCTACATTCTCCCTGCAGTAAAATGTGGGTTGTTAACAGTGTCGATTTCTGTATGTAATGATTATAACATGACTTGAGAGCCTTGGGTGTAGTTTGTTCTGTGCTGGTTTGTGGAAAGACTGAAGATCGTTTAACTGGAGTAAAAATTAGCAAGACTGTGGCTTTGCCCCAGCCTGCTGCATTTATCAGGTGTGGCCTATTCCTAATCCAGCTGCAGAGCTAGAAAATCTAATTGCTCTCTGTTGGTTATTAGACATCAGCTGAAGGTTGCTCTCACCACGGGTTAGCTAAGGAACAGGGTAAGTGGTGTATTTTGCACTCTGGGGCTGGNCTGTGCTGGGAGTACTGAATCACCATGTTTAGTTTCCTCTTGCAGATGGAAGCTGTTGTCAGCTTTGCTTCCTCTGGAAGATGGGAATATTCCAGTGAAGCAGCTGCAGAACCATCACTGCCTTTTTCCCATGGAAAATGTTGATGTTATTAAAAGGACACTTTCTGTCACAAAAGCATTCTGCCAGACATTTCCTGACCTGGCTTTGTGCTTAACCTTTTGTCTCACTTTCTCCATCTGTAAAATGGATGTGCTCGTTCTCAACCACCTGTACAAAATGCTGAAATTTGGGGATGAAGGTCTGACAATGTGATCTCATTTAAGATTCAGTTCCTTTGAAAGCATCAGATACTTTCATGGCAATTCCCCATGGAGCTAGTCCTATTTCTCACATAGGTAGGAACTTTTCAAAAGTGAACATTAAACAAATACAAAGCAAATTCCATCCGTTCATCTCTTACATAACTGCGAAGTGCAGATAATCCTTTTATTTTACTCCTGCTTCTGTGTGTCCTGGGAAGATTGCCTCTTGTCCCTCTTCCAGCCTGCTGAAGATACATTACTTTAACATGTCCTTTGTATAAATTAATCATGCTAACTTGTCAGAAATACTGCAGCCCCTATGGTCAATTAAGTACAGACTGACAAAACTAAGAGGAAAAACACAGTCCATTCCTCTTGTCTCATTGCTTTTGTTATCAACAGCAACAACAAAGCAGATTCCCAAACAAAAATATCTGCCATTGTAATTCAGGAGTACACTCAAAAATATTTCTGACAAGTTAGCATGATTAATTTATACAAAGGACATGTTAAAGTAATGTATCTTCAGCAGGCTGGAAGAGGGACAAGAGGCAATCTTCCCAGGACACACAGAAGCAGGAGTAAAATAAAAGGATTATCTGCACTTCGCAGTTATGTAAGAGATGAACGGATGGAATTTGCTTTGTATTTGTTTAATGTTCACTTTTGAAAAGTTCCTACCTATGTGAGAAATAGGACTAGCTCCATGGGGAATTGCCATGAAAGTATCTGATGCTTTCAAAGGAACTGAATCTTAAATGAGATCACATTGTCAGACCTTCATCCCCAAATTTCAGCATTTTGTACAGGTGGTTGAGAACGAGCACATCCATTTTACAGATGGAGAAAGGGAGACATAAACATTGAAAGAAATGATAACCCATATTCAGGTTTAAATGGAGACTTAACAAGAAGGAAATTATTTCATATCCCCAGGTTTAATTGAGTCTTTAATTACCTGCATGCCTGGATCATCTAGTTCTACAGTTCAGAAGCTGGGGAAAAGAAAGTATCTCCATGCTGTCATGGTCCTCTGCTTAGTTTATAAACAAAAGATTGTGTCATGGCTGTTTAGATAATTAAGGATTTATGTGAGATGGCAGGTACAATCTAGAAGCTGTACATTCCAATCTCAACAGGACCCTCTTGAGGCAGGCAACTCAACTAGGAATATGTTTATGGGAAACCTTAGCTGACATTGGGTAGATTCTTCTTTCAAGTGATTATTCCTCAAAGTGCATTAGTCAGGATGTGAAGGGATAGCTCTTACGTCTTGAATGCAGCAACAGGATGCAGTGCTTTAGAAAGGCCACGCCAGGAAAACAAGGAGGTGGATTAGCCAAACACCAGCTCAGGTAGATGAAGCTTTGCTTTGGAACAAGTTACAAATCAATCAAGAGCTTGTGGATAAAAGGACAGACCAACAGAAGACATNGAGGTGAAGCACATTTAAGCGTGTCTCTGAAAAAAACACAAGATGTACAAGGGAAAGATAGGTTTGTAGCCACAACTATAGGACTGGCAGGTTTTAATATTATCTCTGTCACAGTCTTCCTGTCTGATGTGAGACTGATTACTATTTGATGGTTCTACATTCTCCCTGCAGTAAAATGTGGGTTGTTAACAGTGTCGATTTCTGTATGTAATGATTATAACATGACTTGAGAGCCTTGGGTGTAGTTTGTTCTGTGCTGGTTTGTGGAAAGACTGAAGATCGTTTAACTGGAGTAAAAATTAGCAAGACTGTGGCTTTGCCCCAGCCTGCTGCATTTATCAGGTGTGGCCTATTCCTAATCCAGCTGCAGAGCTAGAAAATCTAATTGCTCTCTGTTGGTTATTAGACATCAGCTGAAGGTTGCTCTCACCACGGGTTAGCTAAGGAACAGGGTAAGTGGTGTATTTTGCACTCTGGGGCTGGCTATAGTACCTCAAGTAACATTTCAAGGTATCTTAATATTTAAGATGTTGTGGTAATGTGAAGAGGAATATATGTGCTTTTATTTCTACCAGGTGAGCTGTGGTGTTAAGGAAAATTAAGTGCCTAACTTGTAAAAGCTTTCAATGGGAACAGAAAGAGTCCCAGGAATGCCTCCCTGGGAAATCTACCCCCTAAGCCCCCATTTTTCAATAAGAATTGTGTATACAACTCAAAAGCACCAACTTTTGTTACAGCTTTTTTTCCAATTCAGAGCAAAATAGTTCTAATATCTTGCTATCATGTTATAGCTAAAAAAAAAGGTTATGTGCTCAGGAAAAGGCACCTATAGCATAGTTAATGTACCTCCACTGTTTAAGATTATTAATTAATACATAAACTATGTCCAATTGTATTTTTTTTTTCTTTTTTT
>VYZU01014881.1:65899-82988 GCA_013401355.1 Ceyx cyanopectus | reverse complement strand
CATTTGTTCTGCTGCCAGAATTGGACTTTATCTTAAATAGGTCCTCTCCATTTCTGGTGTATTTATAGAGAAAAATCTTATCTTCTCTCAGTCTTCATTTTGCTAGGAAAAGCAATCCAAGATAATTCATTTGCTTTTGTAAAATGCATTCTCTGTTTCTCCCAGCATGCTATTAGATCATCTTTGCTCCCATTCCAATCTGAATTTATCTTGCCTGAAAACAAATCTCCAAATGATACTTAATCCAGGTGAAGGTCCAACAGAATCACGTACACAACAGCAATCCTCCCTCTCTCTACTGATTACAAAACTTATTGCCTGATTCACACAAAGATATACTGGCTTTTCCCCAGCATGGTGCAGAATGTTGGCAGTTTACAGTCATGCCATGGCCATCTATAAACCCAGTTTTCTCCTCCTCTGTTGCTTCCAACTAATAAACTCGAAGTTCACAGGATAATTTCCTATTATTATTCATAATCCTAAGCTTTGTGTTGTTGATATTTATCTCCATTCTACTTCTCCAGTCCTTAGAACTATGAGTTCTTCCCATAAGATATTCCATTTATTTTCCATATCAGTTTTATCTGCCAGCACTACAGTGATCTGAGTTTAATAACACTCTCTTATGTTTTCTACTGAGATCATTAATAAAAATGTCAAGTATTATGGAGCTGAACAATAGGAATTTCACTAATAACCTGCCTCCAAGCCTTCAGTTCACCACTACCCTTTGTAGTCTCCCCATTAGCTCAGTCCTTATCTTCTTTGTCTTCCTGTACCAATTGTCATAACCTCTAGCTGATAACTCCATAAATGCACGGCACTGACTTCCCTTGTGTAGATTATTTCATTATCATTGTAAAATTAAATATAAAAATTTAAAATTTTCAAAGAATACAACTCAAAGTTAAGTGTCAGAAGTTGTATAAGTTGTCCCTCTTATTCAGTATTTTATAATGTGCTTTTGTAATTCTATGACTCTGGATGGGTGGGACAGGGTAACCCATCTTTATGTTCTTCACAGAGCTGCTATAAAGTAGAGTAGGATCTTCACTATTTTCAGTGAGGACAAGAGAAGTAGTTAACAAGCTTACCCTATAGCAAGGCACATCAGTGCTAGAGTTCAAGGACAACTTGCTGAAGGTGAAGCTTGTGAAGCACTACAAGACACTGCTTGAAAAAAAGTCTATCATATACCATGTTTAAGAATAAGACATAATTATCTCATGGCATCAACATGGGTATAGCTGATCCTGCTTTGGGGGAAGGTTTCACAGCTTCCCGTGGATCATTTAGTCTTTTAATACCTGAATTCATATTTCTTTCTGTTTGGCACACTGGTATTTCTACACAGGACAAGCACCTGCTCCCAGGCTGGCAGCATCTGTACCTCACCCCGAGTAACTTTTTAATTATAATGTTGAAAGATGTTTAGGAAGTCAGATGGAAAATAAAAACTGGATCTTGTAACACCATACGTAGTGAAGGGTTGGAACAACATGAAAGAATGAGGCCCAGGGACACAAAAAGAGCAGTTTAATAAGGATATAAATATTGATTTTAGCATACCAAGTCATAAAGAAAAACAACGTGATCATGTAAAGACTGCATCTTCATGTCTCTGCAAAAGGAAACCAAATTAAAACTGCTCTGGCAAAGGTAAATTTCCTAAAATTTAAATGCTTGACTTTTATAACCTTAATGTCTTTCTAAATATTGTCTGCTCGCGTGCGTTTGTCTCATCTGCAGCTCCTGTTGGAGGAAAAGGAATGAGTAAGGAGTAAACTCAACACAATCCCTCCCTTTCCCCCTTGGCAACAGCAGTGTGCTAACTGCAAGATCCATCATAGAACTCTGCCACTGATTTCTAGGATTTAAAATTTAAAAAGCAAAGAATTATTTGTGGACAAGAGTGTATCTATGGACATACTGCTGTGGACAATAGTAGCAAGACACTGTCACTGGGGTTTATTGGTAGCAAAGAGATGCTGGACAACTTCTGGGTTTTGCTCTAGGCCAGGGAGGGGAGTAACCTAGGATGCTGTGTCCTGCTGCCTTTAGTTTACTTCTGTACTTTCTTACCCAGCACTGTGTTCACATTTTCTTCATCTAACCAATTCTGTCTCCATGCCTCAACCTTTTCATTTTTATCCCCAATCCCATCATTAGCAAATCATGTTATCACTGCTTCAGGACAGCTTGAAACAACATCTTTATGAAACAGTTCTCAACCTTTCACAGATATTACAGATATTAGGGGTTGGAAGGGACCTAGAAGATCATCTAGTCCCACCCCCCGTGAGGTGCCTTCTTGACCCAGACACAATCTGCAGTGCACTTTTTTTTTCCCCCTATTTCTTTTCCTTCCAAAAATAAGGAACCCACTGGGTCTTCGACCTTGTCTCTGTCTCCCAGCTTTTCACCTACCTCAATCTTCATTCCCATTTTCTAGCTGCCACCCCACCTACCAAGCCAGCTGCTCCAGCCCATCTCCTGCTCCACATGAAGCTGCCACATCTGCCCAGTAATCTGCTCAGCCAGCTTTGTCCTCTGCTGCAGTGAAGGGACAGTATGTGCTGACAGATCCTTCCACTGACTTCCAGTGCCCAGACCCAAAGCAAATGTGGATCACTTAAACACATCTACTATTGCAGGGATAGTGAATGAAAGCATGGCATCACTACCTAGTGAGTTCCCAAAGTTGAAATGTATGCTCCGAAGCATAGCTGTATTACAATCTGGTAGAGAAAACAGATGAAATAATTAATTTTCTATTTCTTGCTCTCAACATCCAGCATTGATAATTTCATTCACGATAATTAGCATTTATCAAAATTATAAGCAACCAAATTCAGAGTTCTACATCAGGAAATGGTGGTCATTAAAGTAATAACTGGCTCCACCTATAACAATATTTGCTTTAATGTCTAGTCCTTGTTGGGTTTTTTGATTTTTTTGTTTGGGCTTTTTATTATTTGTAGAAAGACATAAAACTCACCTGGGTAAGTGGCATGAGACTTACTGTGATCTCATGTCAGTTTAAGTGTGTGTATTTTCCTTCTCATTAAGCTGATTGTTCTTCGCATGAGATCAGGAGTTGTATTTTTCTGGGTTCATTTGCAGAAAAAAATCTTTGTTTAAACACAAATGGAACTGATCTTCACAAGCAAATAATTAAGAATCACAAATTAACCAGCAAGCTTAAGTGAACACACAGGCATTCTCTTCTAAAGAGTCATCACTAACATAAAAATGGAATTCACATCTTTATGAATCTGAAAGCTTTAAAAGGTTTCTAGTTTTTTCCATAGTTAGCCACTCAACAACTACTAGCTGAAGTATTTGCTTTTCTAGATTACTTGCTTTACTGGCTGGTTTTGGTCTATGGATGTTGTAGAATTCCTGGTAGATATACTCAAGAACTTTGGGGATCAAGCACAACAGACCAAGAAAAGGGTGAAACTGCAGCAAATATGTGTTCTTCAAAGTAGGATTTAAGAAAAAAAAAAAAAAAAGGAAGCAAAACAAAACAAAAAATAACCCCACAAACAAAACAAACAAATAAAACCACAAAGAAACAGAGAATTGTGCTCTCAAGTATTTTATTCAAAGAAATCTTGCAATTGCTTAATTTGCAAGAATAAATTGCAATGGCTTTAGTGACATTAGAAATCAGTCATCAAATCTGAAAATAGAACTGAAGCCTTAGTAAACATAATTATGTTGGAACACATCTTAGTAGTCTCATTTGCTAATGAAAACAGAAAATTATTAAAATTCTCTTCATTAGCTGACATATTTTATTAATCACAGTTTCACATCTATCATGCCTGCCCATTAAAACTGTCTGCCCTTGAAAATAAGCCCTCAGACAGCCAACACAAAATCAAAATGATTTTGATGCAGCAAGTCTGAGCAATGCTAACCTCAGCACCCACATTCACCATTACTCTAGTAGTCTGTACCCAGGGGAAATATTAATGCCCCAGTGCAAGATGCAATTGTCCAATCCATTGTCATGGAAGGGCAGTGTGAAAGCAGTGGGGGAGGAATCATCTTTCTTCTTGAATATTTTTCTTGGCTATTTAAATAGCATGAGACTTATTAACATGAGATACTCATCCATTTCTTCATTCACCTTCAAACTGTAATTTTTAAAAATATTCTTCTTTGTTAGATCACAATTTTTACAAGCAATCATAGAAACTAGAAAAAAACCCAACCAAACAAAAAACTGCAATTACGCACCAGCTAGTGTTAAGAGAGAGAAGCTGCTTAGTAATTACATTATAAGGAAGTCCAAATTCACTGATTCAACCTCTCTGACCTTTCCAACAAACTTTGTGGACATATTACCTCTCGGCATCTGTCTAAAACTCAGCATTAAACACAA
The DNA here is from genome assembly GCA_013401355.1 of Ceyx cyanopectus. Taxonomy (NCBI): domain Eukaryota; kingdom Metazoa; phylum Chordata; class Aves; order Coraciiformes; family Alcedinidae; genus Ceyx; species Ceyx cyanopectus. Next base: position 78,592 of record VYZU01014881.1, on the reverse strand, counting down.
GTTGACATTAGCCAATAAAATGTATATATAACTAGAAATCAAGGGAAACCTATTTTTCATTCAATACAAATTGCAAAAATCAATATATAAATATTTTTCTAAATTTGTAAATCAATTATATATGTACCCACTTTAGAGGAACTATTGTGCTAAAATTAATTTGAATAATACCCCTCTAGAACAAAATTTGAGCTCAATATAAAATTTGACCACAATATAAATTTCTTCCAAATCTTGCATCGATAACATCAGGGTTTTTTCTACTCAAGCATGGAGATTTTTTTATTCTATACATGTTTCCTTTAAAAAAAAGTAGCAATGCAGCATACTTACTTTAAAAATAACCTGCTTGTTTCCACAGCTAAACAATTCTCTGTTTCTTTTCAAGCACACACACTAGTTTCTTTGAAAACCTCCATTTTTCCCAACCTGAAATGTGCAGACTCATCCAAGACTCTCCATTATCTCATTTGGCAATGACTGTCACAGTAACTTTATATTTTTCTGGAGAAACTCCAAATTAATTGAAGATGTAACTAAAGATGAACAAAGGTGCATGCTCTCTTCAAGCTCCTCTACCAAGAATAGCAGTAAAGTTCTATTTAAATAAAAATTTTAATTACAAACACCTGCATCTTAGGACAGAAAAAGAATTTTGCTAAGCATGACAACACGTGAACTTTTGAGATGACATTGCAGCACTTTTTGGTCAGATGGCAATTAGGGGATTAAAAATATTAATTGCCTTGCTTCTGGATAAATCAGTCATGTCAATATGACATGGTCTACATCTGCCTATTTTGCATTAACACAGAAGTAGAAAAACTTCCATATTACTTTCTATTCTGAGACCAGAAGACTGCAGAAGAGGAAGATGCAGAAGGGTTGAGGAGGTAATTTGGTGCCTAAGAATTCAGATTGCAATGGAAACAGACAAGTTGTCTGATTTGGACCTGCCTGGCCTGACTGTTTGGAGGAAGCTAAGACAGAAAGCAACAGACCATAAGCAAGTTTCATATTGGCTAAGCTAATCTGTCTCAGTTGCTGAACAAAGGCCTATTGTTTCCTCATTCAGAAAGAACTCTTATCCCAGCTGGAAACAAAGCCAGCAACACACACTTCCATTTAATTTCAGCTAAAAACAAAAGACCTCCAGCAACAGCACATCTGTACATTTGATCCTGCCTAGAGAGTTGGGTTGTGAGAGCAGTTCCAGAATAGACTCTTGGATGTTTTGTTGAAGAGAATTGGAGCACTGTTGCTGTAGAAGTTCCATTCTTCTCTACTGGGAGTTTTTCTTCCAAAAAGAAGTAAAATTTCCTTATGCAGGAATTCCATGATAAAAATAAAAGGTAGATTCAAATGATCATATAGAAATGGAAGGCATAGCCTATTGGGATGTGAGCAGGAACTTAGTGACCTAGGCAATTAGAGGGAATTTTATGTCTCCATCACACAAAGCTCCTCTATGAAAATGGGAGAGCAGCCTTAGGAGATTTCCTAAACTACACACAACTACTTTAGTTTAAAAGGTTTTCTCTTTAAAGTCTCCTCAGTAGTACTCAGGAGATTCCCTAACACCCTCTACCATTCCTATTTTGAGAGCTGCCCTGTGTTACTCCAGGACTGAAAACAAAACATTTCAAGTGTGTGAAGGTGACCTCAAATAGTGGCATTTCTCCCCAGTTCAGAAACAATGAAAATGTTTCAGAATGAAACAATGAAAATTGTTCAGAAACAATGAAAATGCTCCTCTCTGCTTCCTGACACTCACAGTGCTGCCCCTGGGAGTCCCATAGACAGAAACACCTTTCCAAGCTCCCCTGGTCCCTTCCTCTCAGCTGGTCTATTCTTCATCTTTCAATGAAAAAGGCAGAAAAGACTGTTTGGTTTCATGTCCCCTGGCAGAGAAGGGACACATGATTAGATTCAGAGAGAGGAAGGGAAAAGCCTGAAGAATAAGCATCAGCCTTTGTGAATGGCAAAGCTACAAATCAATGAATTATTTTTTAACATAATTTTTTAACATAATTTTTAACATAACNTTATTTTACACATCAATTACATATTTTTAGTGTTGCTTAATTTGTTGGGTTTTTTCAACTCCATACAAAATCATGGCATTTTTTGCTCAGGCACATTAACTAACAGATACATTTTTAATTTAGAGAGAATCATATATATATATATAAGGTTTTTGAAAAATAAATGGATTGGGTTTTATGCTGTAACTTACAAAATATACCTCTGTTCCTTCTGGCAAAAGGTAATCCAAATGATGGGCCTGTCTAGCTGCAGACTGAGTCTCTCCTCCGTGGGCTTTGCAAGGTTGCAATGATTGGAGTTATAATGACAGTCAGAAAAAGTTTCTTCCACCAGCCCCAGAAAGCAGGGACAGCCAGGAAAAAAAAAAATCAGTCTCGGGCTTCCTAGCACCCCAGGCTCCTCAGGGCTGGACCTCATTTTTTCCTAGTCTGCATTTCCTCCATTCCCTGGCACAAAAGGAGGGACCCACCATGCTCTGACAATTTACTCTGTAGATGGCTTTGTCCTGCCCAGTTCCCCAGTGCCAGGTGAATCTCCCCAAGGCTCTGCAGACATACACCCAGTACCTGACACAGCAGCTACAGAGGATGCTCTCTGCCAACAAGAGTATTTCTGCTCCCTTGTAGCAAAAGCCACTATGTGGGGTCCTTTGGACCCAACTCACTGCACTCACCAGCTGCAACCCTCTGCACCCAGCCCAGCACCACACTCCAACCTGTCCCAGCACTCATGCTGGCTCTGGCATCTGCTTGCAGATACAACGGGAAATGCTGTTGCAAGAGAACCTTGCACAATCTGAAGCAAACTGATTGCAAATCACTGTTTCCTCTCCAAGAAAAACTTCTCTACCTGGCTTTTTTTTTTTTTTCCAAGAGAGCAATTTCACAGGTCCAGAGGTCAAGAAGCACAGCAAATCAATCCACGGAGGCACGTGCCCAGCTAAAGATGTTGCTGCCACTGGACTGCTCACAAATTACATTGCCTAAGACCCCAAAAAAAAACCCCAAAGCAACAACAGCAACAACAAACCAAACCAAAAGAAACCAGTAAAAACCAAGCAGATGCCAGTATCAGAAAGACTGCCACATGCCTAGAGTCCCAGAGTTTGTGGTAATTATTTTTATTTATAGCACAGGGATGTGGGTTTTGCTTGCTAGGGAACCTCAGGCCAGGAAAAGATTTCAAGTCCCACAAGCTTTGGAGGGCCCCAGAGTATTCTGCAAGGCAAAGAACAAGCACATCAGGCATTTGATTTAAACATATATCTTCCATCATCTTTTAACAAATATTCCTTGAGATAAAGGGCAATGGCTGCAGGTCAAAAGACCCACATCAAGAGATAAAGCCAGGGAAAGCACAAGAAAAATAGAGCAGGAAAGAAGCTTATGTTTTCACAGCAGCAAATCATATTGGGATTTTCTTCACCACCTCACTTTCACTTCAGATCAAAAAAAGTGGCATGAACTACTGAAAAAAAAAATTTTACAAAGAGCATAGTGCAGACTCAGAGGAAGGTTGTCTTTTTCAGATGGCTTGCTAATAGAAAAGTCAGTCTTTGTAACTTAAAAATGACTGTGAAGGAAGGAAATTTAAAAAATACTGCAAGTATTTCTACACTAGCAGGCTATGAAAAATCCTTAAAGAAATAATGCTTTTGGTTTCTTGGTTGTGATATTCCCTAAAAGAGAGATAAATTTGACAATAAATGATAAGTCAGGTAGAGTGATTTGAAATGTTTAGAGCTGCAGAGTTAAATATCAGCTATGAGGTATGCAGAAAAGGTTTTATTAGCTACTCTTCAACCTTATTTTTCAAAAGCTGGAGAAAAAGAGTAATTTGAAGTCCATGAGCACGAGAGAAGTCAGCATTAAAAGTGTTTGGGTTCATGGCACACAGCAAGAGACCATAACAAAAAAGAGAACAGGCAGATGATAGGTGATAGATAAACAAGTGTATAGTGTGAAAGGGAGATAGAAACAGGAACTGTTATAGCACACTGCCAAAGTACCCTACCTCAGTCTGTAGTCCTTCTCCTGTTGTGACAGAATGGTTGAGGGTGGACAGGACCTCTGGAACACCCCCAAGTCCTTTTCTGCAGAGCTGCTTTCCAGCTCCTCATCCCCCAGCTTGGATGGATAGTGAGGGTTGTTCCCACCCAGGTGTAGGACTCCTGATTTGGTCTTGTTGAACTTCATGAGGTTCACTTGGGCCCACCTCTCCAGCCTATCCAGGGCCCTCTGGATGCCATCCCCTCCCTCCAGCCTTTCCACAGCACCACTCAGCTTGGTGTCAGCTGCCAACTTGCTGATGGTGCCTCCATCCCACTGTCAATATCATTAATGAAGATATTAAACAGTACAGGTCCCAGCACAGACCCCTGAGGGACACCACTTGTCACTCTTCTCCATCTGGACATGGAGCCATTGACCAGCACCCTCTGGATGAGACCATTCAGCCAATTCCTTATCCTCTGAACAGTCCACCCATCAAATCCATATCTCTCCAGCTTGGTGAGTAGGATGTTGTGGGGATCATGTCAAAAGCCTTCCAGCAGTGCAGATAGATCACAGCTACAGGTTGTCCTTTGTCCATGGATACTTATCATAGAAAGCCACTAGACTGGTCAGGCAGGACCTGCCCTTGCTGAAGCCATGTTGGCTCCTTCATCACCCCCCTGCCTTTTATTTGCCCTGTTAGACCCTGCAGGAGAATCTGCTCCATGATCTTCCCAGGCACAGAGGTGATGCTGACAGGGCCATAGTTTTCAGGCTCCTCCTTTCTACCCTTTTTAAAAAGGAGGACCCTGAAAGCAGGACCTGAAACTGGACCCTGTCCAGTCAGGTTTTGAATATCTCCACAAGTGGAGCCTTCACAGCCTCTCTGGGGAACTTGTGCCAGTGTTTGAACACCTTCACAGTAAAGATGTGTTTTCTTGTGTTCAGATGGAATGTTTCAGGTTGCATCCATTGTTTCTGGTTCTGTCAGTGAGGACCACTGAGAAGATTCTGGCTCCCTCTTCTGCATACATACACATATATTTAGGCATATATGCACACTGATTGCATCCCTGGGGAGCCTTCTCCAGGCAGAACAGTCCCATCTCTCTCAGCCTTTCCTCATATGCAAGATGAGCCAAAAGAAGGTCCACAAGTGAGGACCTTCAGGTAACTTTATAGTTACCTTCAGGTAGCCATAACTTCTTTGAAGCTCCTAGCAGGTGTTTAGGCATTCAGGTTTGTAAAGGTTTCTGGTCATCTTGTTCCTCATCCACACCCTGCACCCTCTATCAGAACATTTGGTTTAGGGAAGCATGCTAAAACATCAAAAACATTATCCTATCAGTATAGAAAGTGATTCCAGTGATTTAAGAGCTATTGTGTGCATGTCTGTGATTACCCTACATGCTTGTGCCATTTACTCACTGTTTCCTAATGGCCCTCCCCTCATACTTTCTACAATTGCATGTTTCTTCCTCCTCACTATTCTGGAAGTACAGCAGCTCTTTTTAGAAATTTGTAATACAGTCTTGTCTCAACTCAGTTCCTTCTGTAAAAATAAATGAATAAATAAATAAATTAGAAAGGCAGCAGGAAGAAAGGAAGTCACAAACATCAACTATTTTGCAGCTTCTTATTTACAAGAAAAGGTTAAAAGTAGTGGGAGGTAAATTTAGTTCTGCAGAAAAACAATCCAATACAGTAATTAGAAAGACATTCAGAAATAATTAACATTATTATTTTCTAACTCTCTCTGTGCCTGGAAGATGCACTTGCTCATTGTATTACTTAACTACAACAGTAAATGTCCCTTCTGTGCTATTTTCCCCTCCAGGATGACTTTGATGTCTGTGACCCTGAGTAAATGCAAAACTGCCACATTAACAACATGTGACAAGTAATTCCACATGCTCACTTAGGTCTTTGCAACACATTCATCACTTGGCTAACTAGAAGGATAAAGAAAGGTTCCAAAAATACAGTTAGAACTTGGTCCAGCAGAAGCACAGCAACAACTCAAGAATTCACAGGACTGGCCTACCTTGAAAGCAGAAAACCAAGTTATCACAGTTGTTTTTTTACAGTAAGATATCACTGTAGATATCTTACTTTTCTCTTTCTCAATGTACTGGCTGGCCACAAGCAGCAGTTGGTTCTCAAGGTCCTTCAGGTCCCCTAAGGCCACATTATGTATTAATGTAAACCCCTTGCAGTCCTGTGTCCAAATATATTCAACTTCACTACTGTGAACATCATTATGGTTATCCACCTCTGCAAACTTCATGAACTGAGTGCCATGAAAAAGAAACACAGAGATACAAGCAATAGTTTCTGCAAGGATTGCAATTCTGTTTAATCAACATATCCAAGGAAGATCCACGGCTAGGAACAAAGTATTTTGACACTAGGTAAGAAAAACAAATTAAAATATTGCAAAAAATGCTGGTTTTTTATAGCTAACACCTAAACTGGAATTTAATTTATACTACCATGGAGTTAGACAAACTGTATGAAATTTCTACTGTGTATACTTTTTCCTTCAGTTATATAAATCCACAAAAAACACCAAGATCTAAATAAGATTATCTCTTGTACTGAGGTACAACTTCTTTTAGCTTTTTCTAATGTAGCTCAAATTTGGCAAAAAAAAAAATAAAATAAAAAAATCTGATAATGAAATACAAAAGACATTTTTAAAGCCTTCTTGGTAAATGAATGCTTGCAAGATTTGGAGATAAGATCACACACACAAAGACTTTAGCACCAATTACAAGGAACACCCTTTGACTGATGATCCCAAATTGTAGAGACATGGGCCCATGGTCAATAGCATAGTTTAACAATGACCTTACTTTTACAAAAATACCCATCAGTATCTTTAAAAAGAGAATCACCTACCTTGGCAGTGAGTCAGTAGTTAGTGTGGTAACACCCCGGGCAAGAATCCAGTACTGCAGTCAGCAGAAGTGGTGTTAGATTTCAAAATGCTATTTCTTGACTAGGAGTGCCCCAAAGGGAATGATATACACCCATCTCCAGGTGAGTTAACTAGAGAAGTTAATTTCCCAGTCTAAATAAACTCTTGGTATAGGGGTATAGCCATAGAAGCTTTTAAAAATGTCTCTTCTTGTAAGTAACCAACAAGCAAATGCAAGCTCCTCATCTTCCAGTGCTTGTTTTTACTGTTTCCTGGTAGGTAATGCCCCTCTGTTCTCACTTCAGTGCCAAAAATAAAGTTCAGTTTGTTGGCACTCCCTCCTTTCCATGGCTCTCCTAACATTTGCCTTTACGAGATCCCCAGTGCTACCCAAACTTCACCTGGGAGTACCTGAATGTCTCAACTTTCCTTCAAAGACAGGGTGGAGGAAAGGAAAAGGTACTTGCTTCAGTCACAAAAATTTTAGGCAAATGTAAATTTACCGGGAAGAAAAGCTTGTCAGCTTCACAAATCTCTGATGGATCAGAATTCATTCTTTAGCATAAAACTAATGAGGCAGCTCTGTAAAATGTGCACCTAATATGAACATAATGTTGGATCAGCCTGGTCAGATTCCTTTCCTTTTTTCAATAGGGTGTTCTGCACTCCCTGTTCTTTCCTCATTCTAAGGAACAGGCTCTTTGTTTCACAGCTCTTACTGATGAGGTGCTGAATTTGCAAAATTTTTTCTTCTATAAAAATCCCTTTTATAGAAGAATTAAATTCAGATTGCTTTAGGTAAATAACTGAGCAAATACTGGGCTGACTTCACCATAGCAGAGGTTTTCAGTTGTGTTTTTAACCGTCCTTATGGAGAACATTAATTGAAATATATCCTTTTTCAAGCTCTTGATCTTTTTTTCCAGTTATTTCTATTCTGTCCCACTCCTAAAAATCTCATTTAAGACCACTTCATTCCAATGAAAGGGCATGTAACTAAAAAACTGGAATGTTATTAAACACAAAACCAAAAAGAAATTAATACTTTCTTCCTGTTGTATTTACTTTGGGAGTCATGTGCTAAAGAGACTACTAAGTTTAAAGAGCTTTCTAAATAATCAGTTATACAACTATATACATATATGTACAACTAAATACAACAAATCAAGTAACTGGATATGTATATGTGATGCTTTTTGATGCAGATTTTGGCTTTCCTCCTCTAGCTCTTCTCAGGTTTACTGGGGCTTAACAAAATAATTCCTTCCCCTCTACTCTGCTCTTGGAATACTGTGTCCAGTTTTGGGCTCCCCAGTTTAAGAGAGACAGAGATCTACTGGAAAGAGTCCCACAGAGAGATACAAGGATGATTAAGGGTCTTGAGCATCACCCATAGAAGACACTGAGAGAACTGGAGCTGTTTAGGCTTGAGAAGACTGCAAAGGGACCTTATTAATGTTTACAAATATCAGTGTATAGAAGTTCAGACAGGCACAATAAATCTATGGGTTCAGGAGGGAAAAGCCAAAGCTCAGGCCAAACCTAAAAGGCTCAAGCCAAACAACGAAGCTAAAAGCAAAAGCAGATCCTACTAACTGGAGAAAAGAAAACAAAAGCTGAAGCCAAAGTTCAAAGTTCCAAGCCAAAGTTCCTTTATTTTTTCCAAGCCATCTTTTATCTGTTCAGCACAGCAGGGAAAACAAGTCTTTTTTTTTTCTATAGGCTACATTTTTCTGTCTCCTTTTTCCAACTCCTTATTGGTCAAGTTACAGTGTCTGATATCTAACAACATTAGCAAACCCCCTGCATTCTCTCAGCCTTGCTTCTTCTTCTTATTTTGTTCAGCTTCCCCTTATCTCTCTGCTACAAACCTTTCTCATAACAAGCTACTCAGTCAATGTTCTCCTCAACCAGAGCCTGAGAACTCCCATCCCATTACAGCTTTCTCACATGTCAGTATCAATGTTATTTTCCACCAGGGCCTGAGAACTCCTCAGTCCCTCTACAACTTCCCACACGAGTGGGTGTCAAATAGAAGGAGCCAATCTCCTCACTGTAGTGCCCACAATAGGCCAAGGAACAGTGGGTATAAACTGGAGCATGGAAGGTTCCACCTCAACATGAGGAGAAATTCCTTTCCTGTGAGGGTGACAGAGCCTGGAACACACTGCCCACAGAAGTTGTGGAGTGTCCTTCTCTAGAGACTTTCAAACTCTTCTGAGTTCCCCCATGATATGCCCTGGGTGATCCTGCTTTTGGCAGGGGGGTTGGACTCCATGATCTCTGGAGGTCCCTTCCAACCCCTAACATTCTATGATTCTAAGGAATGGAAACCAGCCTCTTGCACAAAGTTGACCATAAAAGCAACACTTACACAACTACATACATTTTATCCACTTTCTTCCAAGCTGAATCTCAACAGAAGACAGAAAATAATTTTAATTTAATGTGATGCATTGTTTTGCTGAACTTTCTGTCTTAGAAGCTCAGTCTCTGATCACCTCCATCCCAAGAGGTTTGCTGGGGAGGATGCAATGCTGCCTCAGAGCCCCAATTTCAGATACACTGTGTGCTGAGCCATTACCCAGGCTCACAGCTTACAGGTATACCTCCAATTTTAGGCAGATAACAGACTCTAAAAGTATTTTTAAAACAATGTCATATGCTTTGGGTTTATAGCATGCACCAGAGAGTAGGTTAGATAGTTCTCAGTTAGTTGACAGAAAATGGCCCTATTATTGCTTCAGCTCTTGAAAGACAGACCTCGCAGTATATTAAGAAAAAAACAACCCCCCCACACAAAACTGTTGTTAAGGAAATACTGTCACCCCTGTTTCTAAATTTGTTGCCAATTAAACTGTAAGAGGATTTGTAAATATTTATCTAAGCTTCAGTTGAAGTTCAAGTGTGTATATCCATGGATTAGTCCAGGGGAGAGGCCAGTGTGAGATACTGTCTCTCCCACTACTAGGGAATCTCTGAAGTATTTCACAGCTAATCTCAAGATCAGAGAGTGATTAGACAGAAGGTCAGGACTGATCTTTGTATATGTCTTTTATGTCACAAAAAAAAAAAAGAAAAGAAAAGAAAAAGATAATTCAAATAATTTATATTATGCAAAGTTCAGAGTTTGTCACAACACCTGTTTCCCAGAAAGCTGACACCTCCCACTGAAAACCAAGATGGAATGATGGAAAAGGATGGCACTACTACTTCTGTCAGAGAAACAGTATGTTGATATAATTTTTCTTTCTTCTTTCAGGTTTTATTAAGTGTATATATATATATATATATGTACATATAAACAATTTTTTCATCTTTTATTCTGCCTTCTGAAGGATGCTGGAGGCTTACACAAGCTGGTATTTCCTACATCCTCCCCACTGTTAGCCACAGCTGTGTTACCATCCTCAGTAGTTAGTTCCTAGTTTAATACATACAGTTAAAAATTAGTTTAGTAAGTATGCATATGATATTTTTTTGACAGCTTTATGCACAGGCTTTATCATAACAAAAGGAAAAGAACAGGAAAGGAAATGCCATGCTAGACCAAATTCATAACCCCAGACAGCAATGAAATTATCCTAGCATATAACTCTGCAATATTTGATTGCTTTCCAGTCCTTAGTGGTTTATCCTTATAAACTGCATGAAAGAGCTATTCCTGTTCCAAAGACAAGGCTGTGGCAAGGGTCAGATCGAGGAACTTTTTCAAAGACATTCAGAAAAACTGTTTCATCAAAACCTCAGCTCAACTGTGGTTAGTGACATGTCTGACCCACTAATCCATCCTTTTTCCTCCTTCAGTAACAGAAAAAAAAAAATAATTCTACCCTCCAGCACAGGATAAAATCATAGTGTGGCAACAAAAAAGGAACATCAAACTAGGCTGTGGTAAAGTTTTACTGTGATGCATAAGCAACACCTCCAACAGAAGCATATCTTAAATACTCTAGCTAACTTTTTGTAGAATTAAATTTAATACTTGTTGGGATTTTTTTTTCCTCACTCCTTCCCAGTATATTAAAGAATGTAGTGCAAAGAGTAGCAAAAAAAAAGCAAGCAGAAAAACAACTACACTTGGCTCACTACCAACTCTATCAAGGCCTTCTCAGGTGAATGAGGAATTACTCCACCAGTGAAATTTAATTGGCATTAGTACCAGTATAAATGAGATTGCTATGAGTCACACAGTATTTACTCATGGTGGAACATTATGGCCAGTGATTTACTAGATTTACTAGGTATAATCCAATTAACTGCCTCAGACAATCAAGTATATAAGGAAAATTTGTCCCACTTCTCTATCCCAATTTATTTTATTACTTCACTTGAACTTGCATGACATAAATNGAAAAAAAAAAAAAAAGTCCTATGACATCTATTACTTAAAATAATGTCAGGTCAAAGAGAATTGAAATTATATTTCCTGAATCAACAGCATTATTTGTTCATCTTTATTAAATACCACAATAAGTATCTTGATTAAGCATGAGATGAAGCATTTCCACTCAAAATTTTCACTTAAATAAGATATAGAGAATGCTGTTTGAAATATGCCAGTGAAACAAGGAATGTAAATGATGGCACATTTTTGAGTTCCTGATGAATTTTTATTTTAAAAACACTGAGACTTAGACTGTTATGGTTTTGTGGAGAATCTAATTTTACCTTTTTAATAGCAATCATGACTAGACTGTTTCAAAACTGAGATCAGTCACATCCCTTGCATTGCCCCAGATGGTCTTTCCCAAACCACCCATGGACTCAGTGCACTTGACACAAGATGTACAGTGCAAACTTGTTTTCCATCAATCATTATGTAGCTTACATGAGTCAAACAATTTTTTTTGTTTTCATTAAGTAATCATGTATTTCCTGGTCAAGGTCAGTCTGAGGTAGGAAGAAATGTATGTTTTTATATGTAGGAGCTTTTCCTGATAGAAAAATGTGGGTTTATTTTTGAACACAGAGTTGTTGGCAGGATTAGGGGACATCTAATCAGCAGGAAAGAGGGAATGGAGGGAGACTAAATGCAGGTTATCTCCCTCTGTTCCCTCCCCCCCTGCTCCTGTATTATTCACTGCCATGCTTGCCCAAGAGCAAGGGTGCAAGACCTACTCATTAACACTGGAGCTGCATCCAGCCCCAGCAGCTGAGACCTTTCATCTTATAAAAAACAACACTGGAGCAAGGAGGTTGTTCAGTCCTTTCTTAATTTGCCAGCATGGCCCACTGCTGAGGGCAGGCAGGCACAGGTACAGGGACTCAAAAGTAATCAAAGCCCATCTTCCTTAAAGGGATACCTTGAAGTTCAGAGGATTAATAACAGAGCTCAGCACATAACTGTGTCTCAGACACCAGAGTGGTAGGTCTCCCTTCATTCACTACCCTGCCAGCTTGACCATATGTGGGTTTTTCCCCCCCTCTCCAAAACTTGAAGATGTCTCACAGCTTCTGCTGTCACTCCTACTAAACCTCTGTAAGGCCCTGCCCACAGACACCACTTCCCTTGGAGAGGAGGAACAAGCTGTCACAAATACCCCTGCATCTGCTGTCAACAGGTGGGCAGCTTCTGGGCAGCCTCTAGCAACCAAGACATGACAGCAACCTTCATCCCCATTCCCTCATACTCCACTCTTCAGGAAATTTTGGGACAACCTTCCATTTCTTGTGGCCCAATTCACCCCCCAGCCTTGCTACAGGCATGTCCGCATGTTATTTTAAGGTAGG
>VYZU01014881.1:49893-65865 GCA_013401355.1 Ceyx cyanopectus | reverse complement strand
TTTACTGTGATGCATAAGCAACACCTCCAACAGAAGCATATCTTAAATACTCTAGCTAACTTTTTGTAGAATTAAATTTAATACTTGTTGGGATTTTTTTTTCCTCACTCCTTCCCAGTATATTAAAGAATGTAGTGCAAAGAGTAGCAAAAAAAAAGCAAGCAGAAAAACAACTACACTTGGCTCACTACCAACTCTATCAAGGCCTTCTCAGGTGAATGAGGAATTACTCCACCAGTGAAATTTAATTGGCATTAGTACCAGTATAAATGAGATTGCTATGAGTCACACAGTATTTACTCATGGTGGAACATTATGGCCAGTGATTTACTAGATTTACTAGGTATAATCCAATTAACTGCCTCAGACAATCAAGTATATAAGGAAAATTTGTCCCACTTCTCTATCCCAATTTATTTTATTACTTCACTTGAACTTGCATGACATAAATTTGAATTATTTTCAGTGTGTTACGGGTATTATAGTGTTGAATTTGCCTTTTTATTTTTCTGATTATAATAATGAAAATCCTATTAATGTATCATGGGGCTTATCAAATTTATCCTACTCAACATGAGACTTCCTAACAGAGTTACACATGGAATTGACAGAGATAAACTCAGGACTACATTGTCTGTTCTATGAATTTGCAATCTGACATTAATATATTGCCTTGAAAAATTCCTTCAAGCCAAATGAATCTTGAGAAACTGTCAAATTGTGAATGTACATAATCCTTGAAATGATAATGATCTGTTATCTGATTTTGCTATCCTTATTCCCAAGAATGATCATNAATTTTACCTTTTTAATAGCAATCATGACTAGACTGTTTCAAAACTGAGATCAGTCACATCCCTTGCATTGCCCCAGATGGTCTTTCCCAAACCACCCATGGACTCAGTGCACTTGACACAAGATGTACAGTGCAAACTTGTTTTCCATCAATCATTATGTAGCTTACATGAGTCAAACAATTTTTTTTGTTTTCATTAAGTAATCATGTATTTCCTGGTCAAGGTCAGTCTGAGGTAGGAAGAAATGTATGTTTTTATATGTAGGAGCTTTTCCTGATAGAAAAATGTGGGTTTATTTTTGAACACAGAGTTGTTGGCAGGATTAGGGGACATCTAATCAGCAGGAAAGAGGGAATGGAGGGAGACTAAATGCAGGTTATCTCCCTCTGTTCCCTCCCCCCCTGCTCCTGTATTATTCACTGCCATGCTTGCCCAAGAGCAAGGGTGCAAGACCTACTCATTAACACTGGAGCTGCATCCAGCCCCAGCAGCTGAGACCTTTCATCTTATAAAAAACAACACTGGAGCAAGGAGGTTGTTCAGTCCTTTCTTAATTTGCCAGCATGGCCCACTGCTGAGGGCAGGCAGGCACAGGTACAGGGACTCAAAAGTAATCAAAGCCCATCTTCCTTAAAGGGATACCTTGAAGTTCAGAGGATTAATAACAGAGCTCAGCACATAACTGTGTCTCAGACACCAGAGTGGTAGGTCTCCCTTCATTCACTACCCTGCCAGCTTGACCATATGTGGGTTTTTCCCCCCCTCTCCAAAACTTGAAGATGTCTCACAGCTTCTGCTGTCACTCCTACTAAACCTCTGTAAGGCCCTGCCCACAGACACCACTTCCCTTGGAGAGGAGGAACAAGCTGTCACAAATACCCCTGCATCTGCTGTCAACAGGTGGGCAGCTTCTGGGCAGCCTCTAGCAACCAAGACATGACAGCAACCTTCATCCCCATTCCCTCATACTCCACTCTTCAGGAAATTTTGGGACAACCTTCCATTTCTTGTGGCCCAATTCACCCCCCAGCCTTGCTACAGGCATGTCCGCATGTTATTTTAAGGTAGGTGCAATCTCACACTATTTGTGCTATGGCTGGAGCAGTGGCTGCACAGAAACTGGTGAACCCCAGGGAGAAGAGGGCACTGCATTCAGGGCTTGGGTGCACAACTGTGCTTTGCAGCTGGGCAGCTCCTGGTTAACAGCAGGAGTAGGAGACTGACTTTTGAAAAAGAACACTGGTATCCAAACAGAAATCTGTTAAAGGAGACCTCTATCAGAGCTCACAAATGCTTGCTAGACATGTTAATTGATCATTATTCACTATTTCCTCTTCTAAATCCCTGGTGAACCTCAGTGCGGGTCTCAGTCTCCTTCCAGACATGATCTCAGCTCTGCTGCCCTAAGACATGATAAGTGGCAGAACTCCTGAGTGCTCCCAGAAACCCTCCATCACCCTCTCTGTGTGGGAAGCCTCGTTTCAAATCACAAAGATGCACAAGGCCAATGAGTCAGAGTGCCAGCCCCCACCTTGCAGTGAGTCAGGGGCAATTCAGAGCAGCTTGTGAGGGAGCCTCTGCAGCACCTCCCCTTACTGATTACCCTTTATTTGAGAATGTTGTCATCTGCCCCCTCTCCACTGTGAAAAATGTAGAAATCCTGGCTTGTATCAGAAATGGTGTGACCAGCAGGCCTGTACTTGGCACTGGTGAGGCCCCATCATGAGTACTGTGTTCAGTTTTGGGTGCTGCAGTACAAGAAAGACATTGAGAGGCTGGAGAATGGTCCAGAGAAGGGCAACAAAGCTGGTGAAGGGTTTGGAAAACATATCCTATGGGGAGCAACTGAGGGAGCTGGAGTGGTGCAGCCTGTGGAAGAGGAGGCTGAGGGGATACCCTATCACTACACCTACTTGACAGGAGGTTGTACTGAGAGTGGGGTTGGTGTCTTCTCACTGGTGACAGGTCAAGAGGAAATGGCCTCAAGTTGCACCAGGGGAGGTTTAGTTTGGTATCAGGAAAAACTTCTTTACAGAAAGGGTTGTTAAGCACTGGAACAGACTCCCCAGAGAAGTGGTTGGGTCAACATCCCTGATTGTGTTTGAAACTCTTTGGATGTGGTGCTCAGGGACATGATTTAGAGGTGGGTTGTTAGAGTTACAGTAGTCGGGTTAGGTTGAGATTGGACTTGGTGATCTTGAAGATCTTTTCCAACCTGAGAAATTCTGTGATTCCGTGATGGACTTGCCTGTCACAGCAAATGGAGGGAATATGCCAGATAAAAAAGAATACCAAAGCACTTTTTTTCCCCCTTGAGATTTAGGGAATGGAGGGACTACTGTGTAATCCCCTCTTGCCTTTTCTTGGTGTACATTTTTCTTGACTGAAACCAAACAGGCTATATTGGTGAGTAAGTCACTATGGAAAAAAAAATGAGGAGAATTCTATTTCTTCTGTTGTCTCAGTGAGCTGCAAACACACTTTTACTTTTGTTAGTGGTGATGATAGGTTTTGCCCAGGCTTTCCAGATAAATTTCCTTCTGTGGAAAGATTTGAAAGAATGGTTTCTTTGTGAAATATCTGGCATGGGGAAAAGGTCTGAAAACAGGTAACATAAAAGAAAGCTTATTTCAGTCCTAACTTTGAAAAAAAAAAAAGGAAAAAGAAAGATGACCACAAATGTATAATCTTTCTAAAAATCTTTCATTTATTTCAAATATTGTAAAGCAAACTTCACCTGAAAAGACTACACATCTGCTTTCTCATTTCTGTGATTTCAAAAGAGTTATCTCTCAAATGCTTTGTGGGAACCACAGAAGTAAATAATTAATGTTAAATAGGAATGAGGGAGACTAAATATATACAGAGTAGTGCCAAAAAACAGGTTAAACAAAGTGAGTAGTAGTACCAAAGTAATTTTAAAAACCATCTAATCTTGCAGGTGATTTTTCTTTCTTTTTCTTTTTTTTTTATTGCCACCTGTATCAACAGTATCATTTGAAGAACATGGTTGTGCTTTAGCAGTTACTGGCATCAGTAAAATTCTGTTGATATGAATTTCAGCAAATAATTGATATAAATTCTAAGGGGACAAACACTGGGAATTTTATAGGATTCCTCTTTATCAACAGTTTTGAACAAAGATGCTGAAAAGTCAAAACAAATGGAACACACACAGAAGCAGTGATTCCTTGGGGAGAGAAGATCAAGGAGCCTGGTGACATTTCAGGGCTGGAATAGCCTCACAGGAGCTGGAGACATGGCTTAAGCTGCTCTCGTGTACCCCACACCACCCAGGTAAGTGGCAAGTGTTCAAGCTGCATTTTGAAACCACTGACCAGAGAAAGAAGGGGGAAAAAATACCTACAGCACATCTGTAACGGGTCTTTAATTAATTCAGGCATATACACGATACATAAACCTGAGGCAGCCTTTCTTTAGAGATCTCAATTTCATTGGAAGTGTCCAATAAAGAAATTAAAGTAATTTAAAATGAAAAGCACTTTGTTATATTACTTCTACAAATTTTAAGTGGAAGTCCATCAGTTTATCCACTTTTTTTTCTATTGCTTCAGTTTTATCAATAGCTTTTGTTGTCAGGGATCTACTTTAGGCTTAAGCTGGTTGACATAAAAGTAACCAGAAAACTCATTAATATCACTACATCTTTTTGTATAGGAGGTAATATTTAGTAAAGAAAGTGCAATACATTCACTTTTTATTTTCAACAGACATGGAAAGGGGCTCTTGTCTACACAGGAATAGTTTGGTAAGGCCTGAATTATATTAAAAAACCCCACTCTATTTGTCAAAAGAACCATTTTCTATTTTAATTGATGAAATATATGTTGGTTTATCCTGAACTTTGGTTAGGACTAACACAAGTGAAAAAGGAAATTTCCTCAGAGGTGCTTTTAAAAAGAGGATCTGATTGGCTCTCTTTTTCAAAGCCCTGTCTGAATCTGACTGAGAAACCTCTGCGTTACGAACTGGAAATGTTCTCATCTGTTGAAGAAGACACTTCTAAACTTTTGGACATAAAAGGAGATGCTACTGTTGTAAACTTCCCAAGCTGGATATTAAATCCTACAGGAAAGTAACACTGCATATTGTTAGATGACAAAAATAAATAAATGGATTGCTAGAGTCACAAAGGAGGCATTCTGGTTTTGAGTTTCCCTTCCAGCGGACACAAGGAAGCTTTCTGCTGTTAACTCTAGAGCCTCCAAAAAGACCAGGATTTTCAAAAACATCATAATTCAGGCAAAGTCAATGGCAGATGTATGATCACTGGCTTCAGTAGGAATAACATTAGCCTCGAAAATGCACTTTGAAAATGCAGTTAAAAAACTCGTAAGCCACTGCCAGCCTATAACAAAGGTGCTTTGCACTGCTGCCTGTACTATCTGGACTAGTTCAGTTAGTTCAGCTGGACCAGACAAATGTTAATTTGCTGAGGGACTTAGAGAGCAGTTTATGCAACCAAACCTTTGTCCATCTCAGCCATTCCACCTCATTTCTGCAATTTGTGAGGCAAACAAAGTATTTTAAAGCCGCCTGTTAGTTCTGTTTAACAGTCAGGCATCTCTCTCTGAACGTGCGGTGAAGATTTTCAGTTGATTTTTCCTTTTGAATGAGAGAAATGACGAAAATCTGCGGTTTCCTGCTGGTAACCCCTGGGCCGCAGGGATTCGGGGAGGCCTTGGCCAGCAGCGAGTCACCGCCGACATCTAGTGGCAGCAGCGCGGCCCGGGCAGACACCAGGCGAGGCAGGAAAACTCGAGAAAAACACGAGTGAGAACCGGGAGAAGAACAGTAGACGTGATTCTGAAAATAAGAATGTCAGCAGTTACTCCATCGAGCCATCTGGGCCTTTCTGCTGTTTCCTGATGACAGCAAAAATGGCCATGATCTTATTTTCCTGTGACACAAACTACTGACTTATAATAGATGGACTCCTTCCATACTTTTAAAAGACATTTTTCTTTTTTTCTTTAGTATTAAGAAGTGCATTTCAGTTACCAGGGAAAAAAAAGCTCCATCTCAGCAACTGAGTTCTTGAGATCCTTAAGGTTGCAGTCCATACCAAAATGAGAAAGCAGAAGCTGGAACTGAGGTTTCAGCTCCTTGGTTTCAGTGCTGTGATGGGGCACAGTGAATCCAGTGTCCTCCTGGTGGGATTCTGTCCAAAGCCATAATCAGGGAACATCAGCACTTCAAAGAACATGACTGTAAGCAATGCTGTCACTGCCCTTTGCTTTGCATCCATGCAATGATGTCACTCCCTTCTTTTTCTCCTCAAGCAGAAGTATAGAATCATAGAATGTATTGGGTTGGAAGGAAGCTAGGTGACCTCCAAAGGTCATCTAGTCCAACCTGCCTGCAATAAGCAGGGACATCTCTAACTAGTTCAGGCTGCCTCGTTAAGCCTGGCCTTGAATGTCTCCAGGGATGGGGCCTCCACCAAAGTATGTAAGATAATTGAATGTGATGGTGTGGGAAACCCACAATGTGTGGATTTTCATTATTTTAATTTCTCTTTCAAGAAAGGGACTCCCACCAAACCCTGCAAGACTAACAGCTGTTGCAGACTGGGCACCTCCATGGTCCTTGGAGGAGTGCCTGTTTTGTAGCATGGAAAGGATGCCAGCTAACAAATCCTACTGCCAGAACAGAGTCCTGGCTCAGGGGTGTACAACATTCTTCTCTCACACACTCCTCCCAAATCTTCACATGCCACAAGAACTTCAAGTATGTTACTATTTCAGGGTTATCACTCCTCCAGTATCTGATTCTGTCATGATGCTGCTGCACAAACTTCTGAAACAAGGGGATGGATGAGTTTGGCCTGTTATCAGTGTTGAAGAGTCTGCTGGCAACATAACACCCATTTTTAGAATAAATTAAATGTTTTCTCCTCCTCTTTTAACTCATCACAGGCTTGCTCAAGGCTTCAAATGGTATCAGTATTCCTTCATCCCTGAAAAGCCAAAACTACTGTGTTCCTGTAAGCTTTATAATACTTTCTTCCTTTTTTTTTTTAAGTTTTTTGACAGGTATATCTAGCACAGGGGGTTTGGCTGGTTAGTTGTTTTTGTCTTAGACCAAGTGATAACAAACAGCAGCACTTTTTCTGCTACTACTTTTCCAAAGATCTTTCTAAGTCTAAGTAAGTATCAACCCATACCCCTTAACCCAGTCCTGTGGGTTCTGCTGATATAGAGTTCTTAATAAGTAAGTTACAGTTTGCTAAAGTTCAGCAAAACTCTTGAGGTTTAGTGGAACTACATATAATCTCATTTATTATCTCATCATTTCAGCAATAAAGGGCCATCTGCATTTCTATTCCATGCTTTACTTCAGCTTTGTTTTTAATGTCTTGTTTAATCATTCTATTATTTCATCTATGAAGCTCAGAACTAGATAGGAGATGAATGAAGCTTATGATAGTAATAAGATATTGTTCCTCAAATATTAGATAACTAGATATTGAGGATCAAAATGAACTAGAGCACTTCTGAGCTGCTTTTTAATACCAGTAAGGTTCTACTCCATGGCAAAATGAATGGCTCAGGCACACACTATAATATTGTAGGTCTTGTGTTCTTTTCTTTACATTATTAGCCCACTGTATTCAAGATCATGGATCATTCCTCCCTCTCATATCCTGCTCATGTAAGAGAAATGTGGCCTGTTCAAAGACATTTGTTGGGTTTTTTTTGCACTTTTCTTAGGACTGTTCTCACTCAACTGTCACTGGTTGGGCACTGACATTCCAGGCCAGGGCTGTGACTTGCTCCCCTGTGAAGACCCATGGGTACATCCCTTGCAGTAGAGTTTTTCACTGGAGAAAGGAGATGGGGAGGACAAGTCACAGTCCCTTTTTGTCCCCTCACTCTGGCCAGCCCATTTCTCAGTGACAAGGAGGAGGCAAGTGCCCTATCTAATCCCAGCACAGAGAGCTTGTGCTTTTACAGAGCCAATCCCATGAGCTCCTAGAGCTTCACACCATTCCCACTGTGCCTGTAGTAGCATGGGTTAAATCATAGGATTTAAACAATCTGCAAAAGGAATGCTGCCTTCCTGGTGAAGTACCACTCATATGGGTAACTCTACATAAATAACATCACTCCCTCCCTTCCTTCTAAAGATTGAAAATACTTGAAAACAACTGTGAGGAGTTTTTTCTACAGATAGTCAGCAGAAATCTTAAAAACATAACTCTCTTCTTTTAGTTTTTTTCAGCAACAGGCCACCCACAGAAATATTTTAAATATTTATTACATATTATTTAATAATTAATAGATTAAATATCAATTATTATTTCTCTCAGAAAGTTGGAAGGGTGAGTTTCAGGGTTTGTCATAACCAGGACAACACCCTGGATTCTCCACTGGGTTTACCCCACAAGTACCCTTCTGAACCTCCTGTTTCTGCAGCCCAGGGCACAGTGAGGCCAGAGAAGCAGCCACTACACATTCAGGGCTCCACTTTTCAGGATTTGGACACCAGATTTCTGGAATTCTTGATGACTTTAAAGGGCACACTCCAAATTTCTCAAGCTTATAAACCAAGAATGGCAACATTTGTACTGTATATTCTCAACAAATGCACATCAACAAAGGCATTATCTATAGGACTTGTGGTTTTAAAGGAAAGCTGATAATTCCTCACCATTTATTCTTAAGACTCTTGAACAGGGAAACATATCATTATTTAAAAATACCTGAATTATTGTCAAAAACACTTCTTAATTTGTCCCAGCAGTCTTAGACCACATCAGGACATTTCTTAACAACCACAATTATTCTGTGAGAAATATGCAAGTGCTGGAGAAACTGGAGTTAGAACATATCCATTGTTACTCTCAATTAGAAAGCAAGAAAATGATTTAGGTGCAAATTTAGTAATAAAATAAAAAACCCCATAGTTATCCATTGTGTATAATTCCAGACATTTACTGTGACAGTGAATTGTTTACTGTGGCACTAATATAATAAAATCATTAGAGAAACTAGATAAAATAAGAAGTATTCAGATTTGTTTTCAAAAAGTGACACTTAAACAAATACTTCTCAAGTCCACAGGCTCTTCATTGAGATCACTCAGCCCCTTGACAGTGTCTTGCACTATCAAAACATCATCACAGCAATAATACAGAAAAAAATCTCTCCAAGCTTTCTCTTTCTCCTCATATCCAACCACCCCAACACTATCTACATTGCACCCAGGGAGCTCATTATCCCACTTGCCTAAATTCAGCTTTATCATTATTTATTTATCATTATTGTATTTCCTTTCTAGTCCGATCTGCTAGAAGAACTGGAAGTCAGGTGAATGCAGTCTAGCTCATTACCTACAAACCTCCTTCACATTGAATCTGATCTTCCTTAGTTTCTTTTTCATGAATGAGAACCTGAATATTTCATAACTGTACTTCACTAATCAAAAAGTGCTCATCTTAGCTGGAGAAAACAGTGAATGCCCTTCAGAGAGTAGAGGTGGGTATAGATTTTCCTGTATCACTACATTCAATCTACTTTTCTTCCCTGACAGGAAACTTCCCCTTGCTGCTGAGTGAATGACCAGAGACAAATAACCCTTAACTTGAAAAGCTTTTAATTGAGGTAGGTAAAAATCCATTGCTAACACCTCAGTTTTCACAAGCAGCTACTGTGCTAGATAAATACCTGCTAGATCCTAGATTTGACTCCTACCCAACAGAGAGGATAAAGTTGTTCAATAACCCTGCTGTGCATGCAAAATTTCTCCCATCTAAGCATGTGTAAATATTTACTCTGGACCAGCTGAGTAATTCTAGCTGTAAAAAAACTTGAGTAAAATCAGAAAAAAACCCAGCAAATCACACATTTGTAACAGCAGCTTCACATTACAGGAAACTTAATCAGTATGTAAATCGTCATCAGCATCGGACAAAAAGCCAATTAAACACTGTGTCGTTGTCTTTGTCCATGAGGGACTTCCAGTGGATGTGTTTTAGGTAAATGAAGCGTTTGCTGCTGTGCTCCCTGCTCCAGCAGCTCTCTGACTCCCTCTGCACGACATCAGCCTGAATAACAAGAGCTTTTCCTTCTGACCTGCAAACGCAGCACATGTTGAATAGATCTGTTCTTCAGGATATCATAAAATAATAAATATCTATTAAAAAATGTGGGAGTTGTCACATAAATCCAGGTCCATGTTATTATTCAAATAAAAGTTATGCTGTTTTAGTGCTGTGCAAACATCATAAACCTTCACATACTGCTTTTACATTATTTCCTAAAAACATAAATTTCTCTGATTTCAGTTTTCACTTACCACTTGATAAATAGCAAAGGGATTTTTTTTAAGTCGATGTATATTATAGTTACCTACCTGTAAGGCTTCCCTTTCTTTTTCTGAAATAAGATGCATCCTTTAGAGTTGGAAGGGAACTCCAAGAAAAAAAAAAAGATAAAAACCAACCCAAAACAAACAGCTTAACTGAATGTTATATACAAGCTACTAAAAACCAAACCTATGAGACCTAACCTGACTCAGAAGGTGAAACTGACAGTAAGAAGTTTACTGGTATGAAAAAACCTATATGAATGTAGCAGAATTATTTCATTAGCAGACTTTTTTTTGACAAACCATTTGTTTCCACCTCCCTTTTTCAGTCAATGCCCTTAGAAACCCATCTGGATGCTTGTCAGTTCTGTGGGCACACATTTCAACCCACAAGTATGCAGTGGATCTCCTTGACAAGCAGCTCTCAAAATTTCAACCACTTCCTTCCTAATGTGCCTGTATCACAGAAGGAGGGCCTGAGAAAACCTCTGGAGAACTAATTTTTAATTCTCCTGTACACACAAACTTACAGGAAGCACACATTACAAAATTTGTATGTAACCAAATAAAAATTTTAATTAAATAATGTGTTAAATAATGTGTGTAAATTAAAAACATGGAAATTCCCTGGAAGTGTTTGTCTATCCTATTCTTAAAAATGAATGGTGAGCAACCTCCTAGGCTAGACACCAGTGTGTAACTTACACTATCCTTGGAAAGCTTGAATTTTAGCCTATTATTTTCTGTTCTTAAGTGCAAACAGATGTTTATTCCCTTCATCTATATTCATAACAATCTTCCATGTGTCTTGAAACTTATAACCTAGAGAAAATGGCACAGAAACGTGAGTCTAGCTCTATTTTTTTTCTTTCTCAAGTGTCCTACTCAAGTGTTCTTCACCTTTGTTTTCCTCCAGGTAGTCTACAGCTTCCTTGAAGCATAATGCCAAAACTGAGTACATTGCCATAGCTTGCATCTCATCATTGATGAGCAAAATAAAATCATTTGTCTTATATTCACAGATTCACAGATATTAGGGATTGGAAGGGCCCTAGAAGATCATCTAGTCCAACCCCCCTGCCTGAGCAGGGGCACCTAGACCAAGTCACCCAGGAACAGATCCAGGGGGGTCTGGAATGTCTCCAGAGCAGGAGACTCCACAACCCCCCTGGGCAGCCCCTGCCAGGCTCTGCCACCCTCACTGGGAACAAGTTCTTCCTTCTGTTTCCCCTCAACCTCTTGTGCTCCAACTGACTCCCATGGCCTCTTCTCCTGGCACTGGGGAAGTTTCCAGATAAAAAGCACTAATTCCCACTCCCATATAGACAATATTTAATATGTAGCAATTTCAGTAAATAATTGTTTATTCAGCATGTCCTTTTATTATCAGATGTGATGCAGAGGGAATATAAATTGCCATTTCTGGGTACGAAGAAAAAATTTTGGCAAAATACTTAAGCTGCCCATAATTAAAATCAGGTTGCAAAAAGAAGTCATCTTAAGGTACCAGAAAAAATAAAATATGTAGTAGTCTGTATCTTCCTGAGCCATACATCACTGAGCCCCTTCATTTCCTAGTTTTGGTTCAGTGAGACTACTCATCATGGGGAAGTTACAATGAGGGTATTCTCAGGACAGGCACCCTGATTTAGACCAAGGCACGAGAGATTGACAAGAAAACAGACAGAAAAATAGTTTATTGCAGAGCAATGCACAGTCTGTCAGCAGCTCAAGACATACCCAGTACTTCTGAAGATTTTGAATCAAGAATCCCCAAAAATCAGAGGAAATAGCTTCACTATCTGGCCAAACTTATTTTACAGCATAAATACTTTAAATTAAGCTCACCAATCACTCCAGACTCCCTCTGTAGTCAGCTGAGAGAACCAGGCATTTGGAATAAGACTCATCTGACCTGTTATAGCTCTTACCTTAGGGTAACACTTTAGAAATGCTTACTTCTCTCTGCTGATGGAAAAGAACCCGTGGAGACCTTCAGGTAGGCACCAAAACTGCAACCTCAGCAACTTGGAGAAGCTTCAACAGGACCCATCAGGGAACACAGTGGAGGCAGCCTTGCCCATTTAAGTACAGGCAAGCCAAGGAGAATAGAAAATGCTTCATCAGAAATGTGTTTTATTATCCCCACTTGCTTGCTTGTTTGTTTGTTGTTTTGTTTGGGTTTTTTTTCCTATAAAAGTCATGTGTTTGTACAGTATTAGTACTCTGGGAATGTCTTTTGGTCCACATAAACATCTGCACTCAGTTAAGTTAGCCAGTATCCAAAACCCTGCCCTGATTATTTTGCTGGGAGTGTTTTTTGCCAGCTTCTATTCCCAGAACAAGCTGGATTTATAGCTATGTCCAACCTCCAGCTTTGTAACACACATGCTCAAAATGAATGCCTTTTGTACAAGGACAAAGTCTTTCCAACAAGCTTAAGTAACAAGCCATTAATTTGTGTTAGCATATTTCATTAGCAGCAGGAAAGTGAACTATTGTTGGATACAATTTGCTGGTCTGTATTTTTAATTATACTATTTGACCTACGTCTTTTGTCCAATTTCTTTAATGTCTAGCCATAAAATACGACCCTAGGTGCAATCCTAACAAAACTTGTTGGGGCAATTTTGCATAATTCAGCATAAAAGAACCCAGATTTTGAGTAAATAAACCAATTAGTCTCTTCTTGGGATCACAATGTGTTTTTGTCTGCTGCCCCATATAGCTAGATCCAAATCATTCATGAAAAAAAAATAATAAAAAATACAATTTAATCTGAGAAGACAAACAAAACAAAACCATGCAGGATATAAATCAAGACAAGGACCTCTAAAAGAGCAGAGCCAGCACTTACAAAGCCAAAACATATTTTTCTTGTGAAGAAAGTTGCTCTAACCACTGTGCTTTCTCCAAATGTACATTGATGAAGTCCCAGGCCAGAATTTTTTTTTGAAGCATAGGACATGAAGCATTCAGATCCCAGCAAAACTCACTGTGAGCTGCCTGCCTCATGGAGCTGAACCTTGCCAACACTTGTGCACAAGCTCAACCTCACTTCTATGGTTTCTACAAAATTATTCACTGCTGTAGATTTCTTCATAGACATTCAATGTGATTGTCAATTGCCTCAAGCTGTGAATATGATAGTAATTAACCTATAACCTTATCCTCGACCCTACCCCCAATAAGATGCAATCTGAAAACAAACTTTCTGCATTTCTTCAAGCAAGAAAACCTGTTTTGGATACACTTTGTATATGGTTTGAGTCTCTCAGCCCCTGCTGCAGCACATCTGCTTTGCTTCGGTGTGTGAAAACACCTGCACTAGAGAAATAAAAGCTTCAGAAAAAAAATAGCACAAAAAAGAAAACAAAAAAAACCCCAAACAAACTGAATGTGCTGAGTTGAAATACAGATGTGCCCCTGCCAACTAATGTGAATTTGCACACCATCCATTCCTATTATCCCCTCTCAAATCCCAGCTCCTGTCTGTGAGGAAGAAAAGGTTTTAAGCTCCCTGTCCCCCTCCAGATCAGGCAGAGATGTGGAACACCCAGCTGCCCACAGGAACCCTTCCAGCTCTTTCTTGTAGCTGTTACCAGCTATTCCAGTGTCCAGAAATACATATATATTATATATATACATATATATACCTCAAAAACACTGTTTGTAACAGGAAAATACCATGTTTAGAACTCTCTTTTAAGTATTTTGAAGCATACAACATGCTTGTCTAAGCCAGAGTTCATCCATATGTAAGAGATCTGCAGCAGAATTTCACTGATACACCCTGAGGGAGCTATTTTTTTTCTGACATGCATTGTGCTTCCAGTCTCTAACTGTCCCTAATAACTGTCCCTGTCAATAAAGCTTGTGGAGTAATAATATTAAAAAGAATTTAAAAATACACACGAAAGAGGCAATAGCTCTTCTTCTGCCTCGGTTACAATGATCTAAATCTTTGGTTTTTAGAGAAAAGGTAAACCACTGCTTTTATTTGAGCAGAAGCACCAGCCCAGGTCACTCTGGCAAAGCAAACAAGGAAATATCTCCTTGACACCAAAAATAGCACACTTTACTATTTTAAGTGTAAAAAAGGTATACAATTTTATTTCTAAATTAACAAGTATTGCATGAATCCATTAAAACATGTTATTACAAGTCAGTGTAGTTGAATTGTAGCTGCCCTCCATGAAAGTTAATTCTGAGGTGAACAAACTGACCTACTAGTTGAGTAGGCAATTTAGAATGTATATATCTAAGTATGCTTTATCTATTTTATTTTTAAAAGCTATTTTGTGAAGTTAAAATGTACTAGCTGTGAAATGACTTCAAAAAGTTCTGTCAGGAAATTACAGAACTATTATTCCCACATGATATCATCTTTTTTCAATGTTGACTGAAGTTTCTGCACATTTTTTAGCAGCTGAAGAGAGCTTCTGCTTTTCTGTCCAGGACAAGATTTAGACATACTTTCCCTCACACTGACTGCAATGTCCTTGGCTTTCTTTTGGTCATCACATTTCAGTTTGACGTGAGCTGCCCCTTGCTTCAATTTCTGAGTTTTCCTCTTTAATTTCTGCACCTAGGAAGAAAGATTACTAGTTAGAACATTACAAAATCAGAAGACCTACAGCTGTAGAGCTTATTGAACATCTACCAAACTCCCAACTAAGGGATAGTAAACCAAAACCAAACAGTTTAATCTTACTTTTCTTGCTGTAACAGAAAGAACTACAGAAAACTGGTCTCACCCACACTCAAGAGGCTGTTGAACACCATCACCCCCTAAGGCAAAAATTCTTGCTTGAAAGAGACAGAATATAATCTGTTACCAATTTATATTTACAATGGTCTTTTTCCCATTTCAGAGTATACTCTGAAAAAAAACACCTCCAGCAACCTTATCAAATATATTCTGTGAGTATTGGTTACTGTACCTAAGCAAGTAGGAACTAATCATAATAAAATTGGAAAACAATAAATAGGGTTGATTGCTAAAGAATTATTTATTTTTTGTCAAATAATAAGTCTTGCACTTGTCATGAAAAGGTCACTCCCCAAGGTAAAATTAGGCTGGAAGCATTCCATATGCCAATTTAAGCTTAAAATCCATTTCTAAAAATAATAAAATGAATTTGAGAACATATTATTAATTTGAGAACATATTATTAAGAGCGAAACACAGAAGTGACCATACAATTTTTAATGTGTCAGGTTCTAAGAGCATAACTATAAATCAGAAATATTAAGATATGTCTGTATAAAATACAAACAGAAATACATATCTGTACATATCAAAAGCACCAGAAGAAATAAACACTAAACATGTAGGCCAAGAGTTACAGGAGTGGCCTATACTGATAAGCAGGACATGATGGACAGTAATCAGACAGACACACACAAAGAATGTGCTGTTTACATCATGGCCCTAAGGCATGTGCTCTAATAAGGCTGTACCAGAGCACAAGTAACTTGTCAGTACATCTGCACCCTGTTAACAGGCAAGGGTGACAACAAGGCTGCATCACAGTTTATGTGCTATTTATCTTCTCATCATCCCAAAATGAAGGCAGACTGTAGCCATAAACATATGCAAAAGGCAGAAACAAAGGTGCAGTTACCCATTGTCTATGATTCCTGGAGAATGAAGTCACAGAATCACAGAGTGTCAGGGGTTGGAAGGGAGCTAGAAGATCATCCAGTCCAACCCCCCTGCCAGAGCAGGGGCACCTAGACCAAGTCACCCAGGAACAGATCCAGGGGGGGCTGGAATGTCTCCAGAGCAGGAGACTCCACAACCCCCCTGGGCAGCCCCTGCCAGGCTCTGCCACCCTCA
>VYZU01014881.1:21520-42698 GCA_013401355.1 Ceyx cyanopectus | reverse complement strand
AAATATATCTATATAGGACAGAGAGAATAGCCTTCTTCAGTCATAAATAAAAAGATAACACTTTTTCAGTCTACCTGAGCAGTTTTGTTTTGTATTAGCTTACGCTGATGCTCTTCTTTGTAAAGCTTTTCTTCTAAGTGTTTGATCTTGTCCTGAATTTGAAAGCAAGAATGATTAGTCACACTTCAGTTTGCCATGCTGCATCAGAAGTCTGAAGTAGCTTGCAATTGTAATCTGGGATAAAACAGGACTGTAGGAGTCTTTAGAGCTAAGACTGAAAAAAGATCCATGCAAATTAAGCAAAGGTGTAATTCAGTCATGTGTGTGTTATGATCTTAGCTTTTAGAGGAAACTTCTGCAGAACTTATTAACAATATGCCATGCAAATGATATCAAATGAATGTCTTTTGGACTGTCATTCTGTGCATGCTTACTTCTGCAATTCTCTGAGTGGCACTAAGTTTAAGACACTCTTTTTCTAGCATCTCAAGCTTGTGAAGTTTTGCATGCAGTTCCAACCAGTTCTGATCATCCTCTTTCTGAAGCTGGGCCTGGAAAACAGTCAGCAAGAAGGGAGTTGGCAGCTGACTGAAATTGTTTCAGACAGAAAAAACCCAAGCACACTACAGTAAAGGTGTTAAGCTAGTTTAAATTTCATCTTTTTAAAATTGCAAAGTGATGAAAAATACCAAGCAGACAAAGAATAATTAAGTTTCCAACAGCCTTTTTGTCTACCAGATGTACAAGTATTAGCATGGTTCTGCTCATTAGGAGTTCCACCTAGGGAGTCTTTTCATGGAATGGTTGTCAGCAGCCAGTCAGACAGTAAATTGCTTCTGTTTGTACCACCCTCAGCAGAGCTGAAGAAAAATGATGTCCATTAAAAAGTTCAGATCTCAGACATTCCTATCACTGCTTTGTTAGTGTGCTAAAAGGCTTCACCTGTTGTTCTACAACATTTTTCTTTTCCATTTGCACACTGGAAACCATTTTCCTCATATAATCCAGCTGTTTCTCTATCAGGGAGCAGCGAGCCTGTACTGCTTTTACCTGCACATTTATATCTAGAGAGAGAAACAAAAGACATTCAGTACAACAATGGGAGCTACACATTTAGCCATTCTGTCATCTCACTGAGGAATTCTCTATCTTGAAAAAGTGCAAGAGTTTTGTTAGTCATGTGGTCAACAAGTCGTGTTTAAAATATATTTTATATGCAAAACATGAGAATTAAGATGTTTTTCCAGATATAGTCCCTAATATAAATTCCAAAGGTGTGAGCACTGCAGTCACTTTGATTTCTATCAGCATATATCTAAACAGAATCTGGTTTCTTCTCTTCACTTTTCTCAGTCAGCAGTGTTATGCATGTAAGCAGCTGCTTGCTTACTGGAGGAGTTAAACACACCACCTGAAATCTGCTTATTCTTTAAAATAGCTTTGTGGGTTATGCAATGCATGGTTAATATATGTAAAAATCTCAGCTTGATTCACAATTACCAGACTCCTGCCCCTCCCCAGCTCTGAAGCAAAAAGAACAAGGGGGGTGAATTAATTAACCGTTTGTTAAAATAAACAAACACTCCCTGGATTATGCAGTTTTTGAGTTGCTGTGGCTACAGCTTATCACTCCAGAGAAATACCTTTCCTCTGTTGCATTAGTTCTTGATGTTCTCTGTCCTTTGTGTAAGATTTATGCTCTAAGGCCTTCTCATACCGAGCAGCTGCCATGGACAGGCTGCATAAATTCTCTTCAGCCTGTGACTTCTCCAGCTCTAGGCAGCAGATCTTTTCTTCCAGAGTTTTCAGGGCTGCCACAGCTAGCAAACAATGTAAAAGTTACACCTAAAGTAACAGTTCCTACTATTACTATTATAATTATATTTATAAAATACTTCAAGCAGCAAACTACTCCCTAAATCTTCCTTCTAGGATCATCCCTAAAAAAAGTCTCATATTAGAACACTGACATGTACAGAACATGGACTAGATGATCTTCTAGGTCCCTTCCAACCCCTAATATCTGTGAATCTGTGAATATCTGCCTGGGAGAAAATGGACATTTACTGCATAAATGATGTATAAAGCACAGGTCTTAGGAGCAAAACAGCTATTTTAACTCCAAATGGTCTCAAGCACAAAGAAATGGTGGGAAACTGAGTGTTACAGATCTTGCAGCTTCTGTTCACATAGAGCAGAAGCAGGGAACACAGGTATCCAAGTTAGGTCACAAGATTTTGGTGTAATGCAACTGATGGTGCTTAAAACACTTTACATAACAGTAAAACAAATATTTTAGTCCAAAAAAGCACAAACTCTGTATGACAAAATATTACTCCAGAAGTCACAGATTCTTCACATGAAGAATAGTGATCACATGCACACACTTAAAGGTCTGTGCAATATTGCAAAGCTGTCCATGACAGTAAATCCAAGTGTGGTATCCTTGTGGTTCACTGAGCTCTCCAGACATCCTAAGCCACTGAGCTTATATACACTGATCTTTATTTCAGACTAACTTTCATGGTGTTAATTTTCCTGAGAGTCTGCATTATTCAAAAGTTGTCCCAAGGAATCCTACCACACAAAAAGTGATTTGAAGCTAGGGTGAATCAAACAGCACTATACAAATCCAATTTCAAGTCAATGTACCATGCTAATGATTTTTTTTTCTTCTGTATTTAAAGTCAATAACTGCTTCTGCTGAGTTTGAAGCATTCTCCTTTGCTTTTAGAGGAAGTCTGATGATTTTAAGTTAAACAAATTTCGAAGCCAAAGTTTATAAGGATGTTAGAAGACTTGCAGCAGTTTCCATTCCAGACATATGACTTCAGGGACACCACTCCCTCAGGACACATACACATCCTGTCTCAATGGCAGCCTGATAACCACTGCAAGTCACTGAACTCAGTAAAACAGAAGAGAGTTTGCTCAAGGGATTTCATGTGGAACAATTAAAAATGACCACTTTAAGGACATATTTTGACTTCACCTTGGTTATTGGGGATAGAAGGCCTGTTACCACCAACAGCTGTCAACTTCTTTGATCCTATAGAAGCAAAGGCTGCAGGAAGCATCTTATCTGGTGGCCGAAGAGAGCTTCCTATGAAGCTGTTTTTTTATTCAGAACCCATAGCCTGTAATATTCAAGACATGGTAAGTGAAACTTGCAGGAAGTGCTTTAGTCCAAACGAACTCTAGGAAGTTAAAGCAAAGCAGCAACAAGCATTTCACTTCACACAGTACAAAAAATGAGTATATACAGCTTCAGCTGATACAAAACCAGCTCATTTGAAGGTTCAGTGATAGAGCAATTATCATGTCACTCCAGTTTAAAATACAGGGCATGCAACTGGAACAGCCTCCCACTTGCACAAGGCTATTTACAGGCACTAGTTTCCAAGAAAGTTATCCAGAGGAGGTATCTAGATACAGGAGGAAGAAATCCAAAGCAAGACTGGAACCTGCTGATGAAGCACAGCTCAGAAAAAGATATTCATACTGGGTGGGTGGGGAAGAAACTTTTCAATAGTGGAAAAAGCTTCCAGGAACAGTTCCTTCATCACTGTTTCAGAGGTCCTATAAAATAGAAAAATCATCATCCATCCACACCACCTCTTCAAAATACACACTAAAGCAGAGGAACACAGAAATACTTCCTTCCTCTTCCAAGCTGTCATCACAGAGACATCAGCAAGGGCATCTCTGCCAGGGATTGCTTGACTTGGAGCCTCCCAGACACCACTGCTTTTGTGTGCTCACACCCCCGGGGAGATCCCACAGTTCAAGGTGGCCCCCCTGGCACCAGCATGGACCCTCCAGCAGTGGCACAATCCCCCAGACCTGCCAGAGGAGCACAAAGTAGGGAGCAGCAGAAGTCTCAGTAAGTGGAGAGCCCTGTGGCCATATGTGGGGCAAGAGCTGAGCCAGGAGAGGAGATAGGCCAAGCTTGGCACAGTGCACCAGGGCAGTAATTCACAATATAAGAAATAAGCAGGTCTTACCATTTTTCCCATTGCTTCTCACTCTCTGCACATTGGTGTTAAAGCAGAATAACAAAGTCCACCAAAATATACAGATGAGTGTGCAACAAGCTTCCTACCACTGCTGCAAACAGGGGGAAGGCAACTTTTGAAACTCCAGAAGTGGGTGGTTTTTGCTCATACCATCTAACCTTTGGTCCATCAGCATAAGGGAAGACTCTCTTCTCCTATGTCCTCTGGAGGAACGTGGCTCCTTCACATGCCTGTAGCTGCTCCTCATCAGTTAGTTTCCTTATTGCTGTCACATAAACAAGTTCTGCTGTTTCCAAGGAGCTGCATTTGTGGCAGTTGTAAAGGGGGTGGTGACCTGAAGCAAAGAATGAATAAAGAGGGAGGCAATAAAGCACCAGAAAACTTGTGCAGACCCACAGTTTCACCAGCACAGCAGAGGCTCATAATATGCACCCTGTGGCTGGAGTGGGGAGCTCCCAAAGGTCCCCAAGCCTGCAAGGGCTCAGGTTCAACAAGGGGTGTGAGGGAATAGGAGACTGCATGGGTGAGACTCCTGTGTTTGTGGATGCCCTACTGTGGGCACAGTCAGGGATGATTTGCTTTGCCAGGGCTTCCTCAAGCACAGAGGCTGCATGAAGAAGGCTGAGGGGATGGTTGCTATAGCAGTTGGAGGCTCTGCTAATGAATTACTCCAGTAGAGGTGCTCTGGTGTGGACAAATCCTTTAATATCTCAGCAGGTAAAGATAGTTTAGAATCACCATCCTGCACATCTCTACAAGACTGCAGGCCTTGGGCAAGGAGACAGATCAGGAAAAGGACCAAGTCACTCACTATATACATCAACAAGACCTCACAAAACATCCTGACCACTTTCAGCCCACTGGGACAAGAAATCTATCAGGAAATAATTAAGCAGTTTGACGTATGTTTGGGCGTCAGCTGTCCTACCATCAATTTTTTTTCCCTCACAAGTATTTAAGTTTCTAGAAAATCATCAAAGACAGATTTAGTTTTTAAAAGAGGTTCCATGTTCCACCACCACTGCAAGCTTAACCTGTCTCTTTTTAATTCCACGCTACCCTGGATGTTGGTACACAGTGTCAGAGAGGTGCTTTAAGGCAGTTAGTGCATCCCAAATGGCAATGTTTGTGCTAATCTAACTCCATGAGCCCTGGGGGGATTTAGCTCTTGAACAACACTTGTTAAAGCAGCCAAAGCCCGTTGTTTAGGCAAGCCCTTGCTTGAGGAAATCACTGCACTCCTTCAAGTCTGGGGAACAGCCAAGGGAGAAGTATGCATGTTAAATAAAGGCTGACAAAATACCCAGGTTCCAGGGTAGGGAGGGTAGGGGAAAGGAAGAAAGAAGAAAGACCCCACTCCCATCCCAGAGGACAGCAAGCAAGCTGGAGTTTGGTACCTTAAGACAAAGAATTTCCCATTTCATCATGGTCATGTATGTACTACTGTAATTTATCTTTACACTATTTTTTTTTTTTTCTGAATTGGAGCATTGGATTGGGCTGCTGTAAAAATAATCAGAAATTTTAATTACAAATAAGCACACCAATAGTAGGAAGTTATTGAACACCAGTGAAATCCTAAATGTTACAGAAAGACTATTTATGACTTCCTAATCCTCCTCCATCCTCTTCCCCCCTCCATTACTAGCCACATCATTAAAAAAGGTCAAAAAATAATTTTTTGAAGTTAAAAGTCCAAAAATGTTTTGCCACATATATGATTATGTCCCATATATATATATATATACTATAAAGCAGCATGTGGAAAAGCTTTTTCAGGGAACAATGCTAGCTTCACAATGTCCCAGAAGAGAGACACTAAGGGAATAATGTGACAATGTAAGCAATGCTTCCACCAAGTTATCCAGTGTTTGTTATCTTACAGAGATCCTGGTTCATTCAAATTGTTGTGAGGGCAACCTTTTAGAACCAAATAAAGAGGTGCTATCAAAGCACCTCCCAAGAAGAAAAAAAGAAAAGAAAGAAAAAAAGGATCAAAGTATTTTTCAGCAAGAAATACAAAGATATCTATCTTCTGACCTGACCTACTAGGCATACGCCATTTCTAGTGGATTTTTTTTTCATAACTGAACACAAAGTCTCAGACAAATCAAGGAAGGGTTCACTGCTTATCTGCCATATTATAAGAGAAATTTAAAAGAACTGGCCCAACACAGGCTATCCCAGTAACTCCCAGTGCTGGCTGCTGCCTCATCTGTTCGAGCCAAGCCTTGCTGGAGAAAGGTTATGTGAGAGGCCATTTTTGTGGTCTCTTTTTTTCCCCTTTCAGTTTCCTTTGAGAATCAGGGGAAAAGCTTGGTCAGCTGTACTAGCTGTGCTGCAATGCTCTTCCAGCCTTATTCCCCACAGACAAAGAACAGCCCTTCCACTTACAAAAAGAAATAAATAATGCTGTAGGCAAACTGCATAGTTGATTTGGGAACACCCAGTCTCTTGCATCCTGACACAACAGTTTTAATCAGCCTGAAATATGTGACCTTGCTCAGGACATATCTAAGTAACAGGTACTCATGTGCCTTCTTGAATCTAAACGGGTTAGAACTGAAGTGGTGACAGCTGCCAAACTAATAGGAAGTGTAACTTCACTCAGTCAATAAGGCATTTCAACATGTTTTTATGTTCTGTCAAGTCTCACCTTAAATGAATTTAGAACAAATAGCAACTAAAATTTGTTAGAGCAATTAAGGAACTCGGGAGCTGTTTGAAAAGGCAAATCCATGGGAGTTTGCCTGTGGTACAAATGGTGAGATATAAACTGACAGTCTCTAAACAGTTTAGTGCCCAGTTTCTTGATACTACTATAGCAAAACCTATTCATTCCTGAATTTCAAGTTTTCAGGTTTTTCTTTTTTTCAGTCATGAAAGAAAAGGAGCAGAAATTACTTCTGTGTTCTCACACAGTTTCAGTGCATGTACTGTGATGTACAATAAAACTTTGCATTTTAATGAAAAGCCCTACCTCCTAAGGCTTTTATTTCACTGTGTCAGACTTTCTAAGCATTCATACTGATATTTTTCTAGTTCCTGTTTGACACAGATAAAAGAGAAGTGAGAAAGAAGGAAAATGGAATGAGTTACACAAGTACTTTGTGATAAAAGCAAAGAAATACACCAGAAGGCTGTGGTGCCACTCAGTGAGACCTGGCCAGACTAGAGTTGGTTGGAGAGGAACCTAAAGAAGTTCAAGAAGGGCAAATGTAGGGTCCCACACCCACCCAGGAGGGATGATGCCATGAACCAGTACATATTAGGGGTTCACCTGATGGAAAAACACTCTGTGGAGGACTAGGGAGTCCTGGCAGGTAACAAGTTAACCATGAGGCAGCAATGTGTTCTTGAGGCCAAGGTGGCCAATGGCATCCTGGGTGCAGTAAGAAGAATGTGGCTTTGCTCTAGTGAGGCCTCATC
Source organism: Ceyx cyanopectus (assembly GCA_013401355.1). Lineage (NCBI taxonomy): Eukaryota > Metazoa > Chordata > Aves > Coraciiformes > Alcedinidae > Ceyx > Ceyx cyanopectus. The sequence continues at coordinate 35,253 of VYZU01014881.1, read as the reverse complement.
TGGAGCATTGTCTCCAGTTCTGAGCTCCTCAGCTCAAGACACACAAGGAGCTACTGGAGACAGTCCAGGAGAAGGTGATGAAGATGATTAAGGGACTGCTCACGAGGAACAGATGAGAGACCTGTGGCTGTTTAGCCTGGAAAAGACTGGTAATGGATTTTATCAATGCTTGTAATTATCCAAGGGTAGGTGCCAGAAGAATGGGGCCAATCTCTTTTCAGGGGCACCCTGTGATAGTACAAGTGGCAATAGGCACCAACTGGAACATAGGAAATTTGGTCTGAACATAAGGAAAAAAATTCTTTGCTTTGAGGGTGACAGAATCCTGGAACAGGCTGCCTGCTGGCCTTGGGGAGTCTCTCTGAAAAAACTCAAAACCTGCCTGGCTGTGATCCTGGGTAACCTACTCTAGGTGAACCTGCTTTATCAGGGAGGGTGGACAAGATGATCTCCAGATGTTCCTTACAACCCCTACCACTCTGATTCTATGAAATAATCAGGTTGGAAAAAAAATCTAGATTTTTAAAGACCATTTTTTTTAGGAATGGGTTCTAACCTGACAGCATATCAAGTAAACTTGGGTCATAATGTCATTATGTCATAGTTTTGCTGGCTGTTTTCTTCAGTGAGCACAGCAGACTCAGTTCCTCCATTAAATGGCACCTTCGTGCATGATAAAATCACATCCAATACTTGGTGGGGAAAACGAGTTGGTGAAAATTGCTTTAACCTGTATGAGGACATGATAGCTGACTAGCATTTAGAGGAGCAAGATAACCATCTTAATGACCTTGGAGGTCTTTTCCAACCATAGCAAGTCTGTGAATCTGTGACTGCAAATTCCTATCTAGTTACAATTGCTATGTTGGTATGCCTGGAATATAGTGTTATTAAAAGACAGATTTCTTTCATCAGTTGAAGTAATTAAATATAACCTTTTGGTAATAAGCATCAAACACAAAACCAAATCCTATAAATGGTCACTAATATGCTTCTTCAATTCCCTCATAATCCTGTTCCTCTTATCTTCTCCTTTCATCCACCCACATTACAGTTGCTTTTTTTCCTTCATCTCTTCTATTTTCTTTGTATTTACATCATTCTAAAGCTTTGTTCCTTGTCCTTCTCCCTTCAGTCTTCTTTTTCTCCTGCTCCTTCTTTTAGCATAAAACGAAGTTTGTACAAAGTTAAAAGAGACATTTTTTTCCCACATGAGAATAACTAAAATTTCTTTCCTTCATGCTTAGGATCCCATTCCAACAAATGCAGTTTGCTCTTCATACACTGATGTGGAAATTGAAGGTGTTCTCAGTACTCTACATGAACAAGGTAGAAAGCTGCTTTTCCCCCCTCAGTGTTATTTTCTGCTGCTGATGCCATCACACTGTCTTCCATATGTAGTGTATAAAGCTTGGTCACTTTTTTTTTCACCCTCAAAATTTTGTTTTTGCTTAATAGATTGGAAGCATCTTGGACAGTTTTTTAGAGAGCAAAGCAGGGCATGTGTGTCCCAATAGATGGGCAGGCAGGAGGAAATTACTGGCTCTGGGTACTGACCCTTGATTAAAAAGAGGAAGACTCTGCTTCTGTGGAAATGGAAAGTCAACTCTCTCCTGTATAGAAGACTGTGTATCTGTGCAGAGGCAGAATAATTAGAGATCAGGAGGGCAAATGTGAAAAGCAAAAGACATACTAGGGTAGGGTGAGGCAAACATAAGAGTGGGTTGAAATTATAATCAGTGAAGAAATATAACAATATAGTTATTGTGGGTACTGACTCATTCACAGTGAACACTTTCACTGCATAATTTTCACCTTTTACGTCTGAAATATTGAATGGAATCATTGAAAGATGGTTCTGAGCATTGCAACTTGCCCTCTAGGCAGGTACAGCACACAGATTGTGTCCCCACCACTGCCTTGGAATTTATTTTCTGAGTAAATGTCTGTTGTTACCAATATTTTCTCAAAGTTTCATCCAACATATTTTAACCTAGCACAGAGATGACATAGAAGGTAGATTTTTAGCCAGCCAAGTAGAAGAGCATGACATGGATCAGCAGAGAAACACAAAGGTGGTGGTTATTTGTAGAATTTGTCCTTTTTACCTACTGAAAGCTCTGTATTTTTTGTCTTAAATTCCTGTGCTGCTGATAACTAGGCACCTGGCAGGGAACAAGAGCTCCATTCTGCATTTCTGTATCAGGCAACATAAGAACAAGGATAAGATAAAAATACAACTAACAGGAGAAGTTTCACTCCTGGCCAGAAATTATTCCCAAAGTAATCTTTTGTCAGCAGCAGTTGTTTCTAAAGATGCAGAAAAACTGCAAGCAGATCTGAGCTACAACAACTCTCAATCTTCTTTTGGAGACCTCTTTTGTTGCAGAATAGTTTTTAATAATATCATCTGTTTAAATGACTCAGAATATTCATAGCAACTCCAACACATCCATGCTCTGCATCTTGAACAGACACAATATCCTAATTATTTATGAATGCCAAATAATTTGTATATCATATGGTATAATAAGTAAAATGCAAAAGTGGTCTATCACTGCTTCTACCCTGAGTTGTCTGAGAAAACTTGTGAGATTCAAAGCCATGTAACAGAGTACTTGTTTCATTTAATCTGAATATTTAAACTTCAGAAATTCAGAAGATGTCTGAGTGAGATGCTAAAAAATCCTGCACAATGTTGCATATATAAAACTAACTTCAACTGCTTATATATTATTTAAATTCCCCCCCCATTAACTAGGCACACAGTTTCTGACTGCAAGGTTATTTAGTGGATCTCTAGGGATTTTACTTAAAATCTTGCTATTCTCTGTGACCTTAATAAATCACAGATGGGACTGATAAGGGATTGATGTTCCAGGATATATGAGCCCTCCAGCCTCAGGGCTGCATCCCAAGTTTGGTAATGATAGGCTTCCATTCCCTGCATGTGAAAGAAGTGCAGGTAATGGCCAAAACAAGCAGCACGCTCAGTGAGGAGCTAACAAAAGCTCTGTGTGTGGAAACTATGAACACAGATGCCTGTGAAGTTCCACCCTGGTTCTTGGCACCTCTGTTCTCTAGGGACTCAGAATTTGGAGTCCTCTTCTAGTAGTGAGTGCCAAAGTATGTTCTTTAAAACAATGAATAAAGAGTCCCTGTAACTTCTCTGGTTTGTGAATTCATTTCATGTGGCTGCTGGCCACAGCATTTTTCTTTGTGTTATTACTGGAAAAACCAAGGTCTGTATTAACAGACAGTCTGACAAAGGTGTATGGAAGGCCTACTGGGCTGTCAGCAGATAAAAATTTCTCAACAAGCAATGTTCTTTTTTTTTTTTTTTAATTAAGCATAGCTGGAGGAAATATTGTCCATCTTCTTTACACTGATCCCCAGTGGTCAAAGCACTGGTCAGGAAGTGGGAGTTCCTGGGGAGGATTCATGCAGCATCCCTGACCACCATGCTACACTGGGAGAAAAAAGAGCAGGAAGGAAACAAGGAGTCACCACCTTTTTGTTTGAAGTTCTGACCCTGTTCAGAAAGGCTCATGAGAGTCTAGAACAAGGAAACGATGTCTAGGGCAAAAGGGTGAAATGAGGATGTGTCTCTCTCATGCAGTTTTAATCACTGAAATGTATTTTTATTTATTATGCAGCTTGGTAGTAAATAGTTTCTGGATAATGAACAGCATTGGCTTCAGAATAGCTACCAGAAACCAGAAGTGCCTACAGCTCCCTGTGCTCCCCTCCTCCCAGTTCACACCAGTGCCACACATTTGCCATCTTTTCCAACAGGGTGACAAGTTGAACAGGAGGTGTGATGAGTTCCCCTCCCTTCTGCAGCTCTCCTGAGCAACCAGGACACTGCCCTGGGAGTGACAAGATGCTGATGTGAATCCCTTTGAGCTAAAAGCCAATTCTCCTCACTGGGTTACTGCACTGAAGGTGGGCACTCTACCAAATGCAGCTGGGCACTGAAGCCTGCTGTGTCTGTAACAGAGCAACCCAACTTGCTGGGCTCAGACAGGTTCCTCTCAGCTACATCTCTCTTGGAGCTGCTCTACTCACCTCCTAGACCATCAGTGGGCACAAAGAGAAGTGCCAGGATGCCTACATTGAGGCAATTCTGGACATTTCTAATCATAAACAGAATAATGGGGTTCAGGTGGTTGCTCAGCAGAGTTTCTGGGATCTTAATTTTTAATCTACCCATGCTCTTTTCTAGGGTCTTTCAGGCTCCATTTATAGAGTCCATTCAATGCAGCATAGTCAGAGAGCTGGCAAAGAACAGCAGGACTTTAAGTGGCCTGTAGCTCTGGTACATCTTAGCTCAGCTCATCTCAAAGCAACCAATCTTTTAGCAAACAATTATTCCCTAAGTCTTTCTGTGAGGAATATTTGGTCTCCTAAGAAGCTGATGGTGGCTAAGCTGATGTATTTGTGACCTCTAAGGAGTCAGGGTGGGAGAGTTTGCTGCAAACGTACACATGCAACCCACAGCAGGCCAGAACACACCACAAATGTACAAACATGCTCAGAAGTAAAATAAGGACACATTTTCTTCCACTTCTTCCACTGCAGCTTGCTTGAAGTGAAGCCAGACCATTGAGACAATGCACGAGTCTGGACTTCACACCAAGCTTGGGCCTGTGTTCAAAGACAGCAGAGGAGTAGCCTCTGGCTTTCTGCTGCCTCTGGAAAAGAGGAGTCACAGATTTTTGCTTCCTCAGATGGCTACTGTGAAGAAAAATACACTAAATATTCTGGAGTGCCCATTGATTGCAGCACCATGCAAAAAAACCCACCAGATTTAAAAGCAGAGGGTGACCTTCTAGAGGAGTGGGATCCCATCCTAAACATTTACTAGTTGGGATGAAATAAGCCTCAATACCATCATGTACAAATAAAAGCAGTTAAAGGAATCTAATTTAAAAAGCAGTTCCTTCTAAGTTGCACAAGTTTTACTGTGTGATCACTAGCCCTCCAGTAACTAAGTGTATTTGGTGCTCTTTTGTGAATGCAGAAAAATATTTTTTAAAGTAAATATAATGTAATTTAGATCTGATATCTTAGAAAAGATATAAATACAAATACTATGTATTGTAGTTAAAAAAATAATTCTGCTGTTGGAGATCATCTGCATGTGATTACAGAAGTCCTTATCTAGTAAAAAAACAAAAAAGAGGAAAGTTGATAAAACATCAAGGAAGGAAACACAGAGGTTTAAAAACAGCCACAAATTTGGTTCTATTCAGCTTATAATTTTAAAAACTCAAATGGTGTAATTCTGGATGAGTTGCCAGATTGTTTCCTTCATAATTCTGCCTTATCCATTCTTTAGGGATTAAAAACAAGCATATTAACTTCAGTCAGTGAACAAGCAAATCAAACAAACACATTCCCTTAACTTCAGGCTCTGATTAATTGCACCAGTAGCCTTTGACCTTGATTTCCACAATGTCTTGCAGTACATACAGAAGCTTGACTGGTATCAGAAAACTGCAGAGATTTGGATTGGAAAAAAATAGAGCCACCTTCATCTCCATTACGAAAGTAGTACATGAAAATCTATAAAACAAAGGGCTGAAATCTGAAGTTTAGGCCTTGGAGCCAGTTTCACAATCTGTTTCCTGTAGCCAGAGTTCATTTGCAGCCAGTGGAAAAAACAACTTCTAAAAGATGAAAGGCAGTGCTGTGACTTTCAATCAATCTTAACATTCAGTGTGGGAATACAGCCATAGCCAGGTCTACCACCAACACCCCAGCTCTGATTCTGGTACAGTTTATTGATCTGGATGTAGTCATCTGCCAGAGACTCTCAACAAGTGCAAACCTGTCATGGCAAGAATGAGTTCTACCCGACTCCTGAAGATCAAAACCAGAAATAAAGCATGTGGATGTGACATGCCCATTGGGAGGAATACCAGGAGACCAGAACATGTGACAGCAGAACAGGGTGGGAAGCTGAAGTGGTAGCTAATGTGAAAACGAAAACATAAAAGACACTGGCAGAATTATTTTCTTTGAACCCATCAGTTACAATGGGTGGAGGCCTTGACTGCCTGGAGAAGTCAAGACTGACATTTCTTACAGGTAATGATGAATCTGTGACACACAAGGAAAAACTTTTTCCCAGTGAGGGTGGCAGAGCCTGGCAGGGGCTTCCCAGGGAGGTTGTGGAGTCTCCTGCTCTGGAGACATTCCAGCCCCCCCTGGATCTGTTCCTGGGTGACTTGGTCTAGGTGCCCCTGCTCTGGCAGGGGGTTGGACTAGATGATCTTCTAGCTCCCTTCCAACCCCTGACATTCTGTGATTCTGTGACAAACTGCTCATGAGGGTGCCAAAGTCCCAGAGGAAGCAGCTGCACGAAGCAGCCCGGGTCTGTCCACACTGCCCAACAGTGGCAACGCAGGCTCCTCACATAAAGGGTTTGATGGGAAAAAAAGATCGGTCTGCCAATCTGCAAAGTACAGGTAATGATAGAATGACACTTCTTTTGCAAGCTTTGGAGAAGCAGTGCCAGAAAACAGAAGGAATGTCAGATGAAGAAACCAGATTCTTTACAAATAGAAGAGCTGTTGATGGCTGATGATGGGGAGCCAGCCCAAGCTCTGTTCCTGGAGTCAGCAGCATTTTCTGTCTTTCTGTGGTATGCAAGCAGCTCATTCTGCATTTAAGTTCAGTTTTGAGGTCTGAATTTTAGAGTGGAAAATGTGTAGATGAGAAAATGTGAAGTCATTATGCAATACCCTACAGGCCCAGTGTCCCGTTTCTGACTTACTTGCAGGTGTTCTTTTGCCTTTCAGTAAACTTGAAACTGTAGTTTTATGTTTGCTTTAACATGACAGCTGCAAATGGGTGGTTCTCCCTTTGATTCCCCCTCCTCTGCCAAGAGATGAATTAGATCAGGAACTGACTTGGCTGAAAATTTATCCAAAAAGTGCCTTTTTTTTTTTTCCCTGCAGAAAAAGCCAGTGAAACATCAATACCAGCCCATTTGGTGGCAGATTACAGATAATCATAGTTGAGGTCGGCAGGCACCACTAGAGACCATCTGGTCCAACCCCCCAGCTCAAGCAGGACCACCTAGATTTGTTTGCCCAGGTCCATGGACAAATGGGTTTTGAGTATCTCCAAGGATGGAGCTTCCACAACCCCCTGGACAGCCTGTGCCAGCGCTCAGTCACCTCCCCAGTGACAAAGTGTTCCTTATGTTCCCAGGGAACCTTCCGTGTTCCAGTTTGTCCCCATTTCCCCTGGTCCTGTCACTGGGCACCACTAAAATCTGGCTCCAACCTTTTCATTCCCTCCACTCAGGTATTTATATAAACGGCTAAGATCGCCCCCCAAGCCTTTTCTTCTCCAGCCACCCCAACCCCAGCGTCATTTGGATTAAACCGCCCTTGGATTAATTCGGATTTTAAAACGCCCAAAACCAAACAACAACGCGGAAGTGCTGCCCAGCTGGCACAGTCCAGGGATTTTCCCCCTCTCCCTTTAATTTGGTGGGGTGAGGGCGCTGGGTGTCTCTCCCATCCCGCTGCTGAGTTCGCTTCAGCCACGGCAGAGGCGCCTGGAGCTGGAAGACGCGCGGGCTGCCCTGCGGGACGAGGCGCGTTGGCGACGCGAGGCCGCTGCCGGAATCGCTTCGCTTTCACTGCCTGCTGCGGCCGAACACAGGGGAGAGAAAACTCCACAACCTGCGCAGCACTAGCAGCGACCACTCTCTTCTACCCCTCCCCCGCCATCGCCATCGCGCCCCGGCGCTGCCTGCCGGGCCACGCCGCTCCTCCCGGCGGGCGTAGGGCCGCCTTTTACTCGGACTACACATCCCAGCAGCCCCTCCGGGAGCTCCCGCTCCCCGCCTCTATTGGGCGGCCGAAAGAGCGCTGAAAGACAAGTGGCGAACGGGCGCGTCCGTCTTGTGGGTTGGCTGTGTTGGGCGGGGCTAGCTGCTGCCCATCCCGCTTCCCCCCCGCCCGCCGTGGGCAGAAGGGGTCGTCGGGGTCTGCGGCTGCCCGGCCCTGCGGGGAGGGCTGAGGGGGCCGCCCCGCGGCGGAGAGGCAGGGCCGGGGCGGTCGCTTTCCCTCCCTTCTATGCCTGGGGCGGGGAGGTGGAGCCGCCGGCGCCGCGGGGTGGTGGCCGCTCCGTTCCCCGCCGGGAGAGGCCGAGTCCCGGCGGCGTCGCTCGCTCGGCAGCCCCGGCGTCGGTGGGCGGTGGTTGTCGGGGCCGCCCGCCGGGGCCGAGGGAGCTCCCGCCCGCCCTGCCCCCCATGCTGCGCAGACGGCGGTCTCTCCGCTCGCCGCCTCGTTCGTCGTCTTTGCGGGCGGGCTGGCGGCTGCCGGGAGCCCGCCATGGGGCGGCCGCGCCGGGGCTGCTGAGGCGGCGCTGGGGAAGCGGCCGGACGGCCCCATGGAGGAGCGGGAAGGCGAGGTGCGCTGGGACGGGCTGTGCAGCCGCGACGCCGCCGCCCGCGCCGCCGCCTTGGAGAGCATCGGCCAAGCCGTGCTCCGCCGGAGCGAGACCGTCGCTCCCGTGGCGCCGGTGCCGCCTCCCCGGGCCTCGGACGAGCTCCTGGTTCCTGCCGCCCGCAACGGGCTGAGCGCGGTGCTGGCCCGCCTGCTGATGCTCTCCAAGCGCTGCCCCTTTCCCGACGTGAGGGAGAAGAGCGAGGCGATTCTCAGCGGCGTGCAGGTAAGCGCGGCAGACCCTCCGCCGTGGGCCGGGAGAGCCCCGCGGCCGCCCTCGAGTTTCTCCCGGCCCCGCTCCGCCCTCGGCTCGGAGCTGTGCAGCGAGGCGGCAGCGGCCCCGGGCCGCCCGCGTTTATCCGCGTAGTAATATTACCACCCACCCCACCAGCGAAGAAACGCGGGGGAAAGCGTGAGCAAAAGGCAGGGGGAAAGCGTCAAGGTTTCGAGCGAATCGGGAGGAGAAGCTGTAGGGGGAATGGCTGGAGAGCGGTTGATTGTTGGCGCATCCCGGAGGAAGCGCTAAAATGACAACTCGAGCGCTCTGCTTTTGCTCCCTATGACCCAAACCGTGACATTCCCAGCTGGCTGGAATACAAAAGCAGGAAAGATTTGCGTATAAACATCCAGAGCTGCCAATTAAATATATAAATCGGGATGGGAAGTTTTTGAGCTTTTACGAGCTGTAAAAAGAGTTTCAAGACCGCTGTAGCAGAGCCTGTCAAAATTATCTTTTTGTTGTTTATTGCTGAATAGCTTCTCCACTGAACTTGGCAAGAAAAAAACTGGTTTGGTTTTTTTTTTTATATATCTTATAGGTGCTGTAGCCAATACAGGATTATATTTACTGACCTTTTATGCTAACAAAAATAAATGGTACTTTGTACTCTTCCACTGTTACTAATTTTAGTTCCTTGCACTGTAATTCTCTCACTCACCTAAAGTTTTTGCACAGATCATGAAATTCAGTTTCAGGGCTTGTATCAGCAGGTCCAGCAGCACTGCTGAATACACTGCTTCACACAAGGGTACAAAAAAACCTGGGTCTGTCTTTTAGTCAGTATTATTTTAGTAAGTATTTATAGAGCTGTGCTTAGAGTTAGCTGCCTGATTCCCACTCTTACATTTTTCTCCCTGAACATTAAAAGCTTTAATGTTGGGGAATAAGGAAAAAGAAATAGGAATACATTATATATATGTATATAGTAATATATATATAACAATATATGCAATAGAGACCTGTGTACATTATATATAAAACATTATATTTAGAATATATAGAAACCCCACACGTAAGAGGCTATTCAAAGGCCAAACAAGGGTTGATCTCTCACCTAAGTTCTGAAGAAGATCAGAATAAATGAGCTGATGACTCCCTTTTAGGTTTTTATATATTAAGTTATTGGCATGTTCAACTATTAATGTCTTTAGAAACTTGCTTACTAGTTGCTTTTTAAATAGGCCAAAAAGTTCTGGCAGAAAATATGTCCATCATCATACAGCAAGGTCAAACCCCATGGTTGTAGCTGGCTTGATTGATAAAAATAGATGTCAGAGGTATAATAGTTACAAAACCAATTGTATGCACACAAGCTGCCATAAAGTTTTAACAATAGAAGCAAAATAAAATTAAATACAACATTAAGAAAATATTTAAAAGCTGGATTTGTAGCTTTTCTTTTTAGGGAGTAGATCTAAGAAGTGTTCTATTTTCTATTAATATAAAGCGTGGCAAGTTCTTGCAACTAGTAAATGAGAATTTTCATGGTAATCTCTTGGATTATTTCATTCACAAATGTAGATCCAAGTATTCCATTTTGGATGCTGTGGACTGCTGTCAGGCATGAAATGGTTCTCTGTTGGTTTCATGGCCAAGAGGAACTTTATTCAGATCTCTGCAGTGGTGATGGCAGATCAACTGGTAAATTCAATACAATTACCCCAGAGACCTCCTGGCTTTCAGCAGTGATTCTAAAGGCAAGTGTCTTGCTAACATGATAAAAATCTGAAATACTATTGAAAGTGTTTTCAGTAGTTAAGTGACTCACTTGTATTATTTTATCTCCCTATTTTGGGATATGAATCTTTTAAGTCCACAGCAATAAATACCATTATGCTGTCTAAACCTTAATCTCTGCCAAGTTTTTCAATGACATAGAGTTTAGGGCAGGAGAATCCTGTATCAGAGTAGGATGTAAATTTCTGTTGAAATTTAATATTTTTGTGTTGAAAAAAATATTTTTCTTCTATTCAGGACAATGAGTTTCTTTATGTAGGCTTTATGTATTTATGTAGTCTATATATTTCTGTATATCTAATATATTTTAGCCCATGAGAATATATCTAATTTCTTATTTAGATTAGACAAGTTTTTTTTGTAAGAAGCATTGCAAAAACAGTATCAGCAAACAAATCCCCTTTCTTTTAATTAAGACTTTGTTGCTTTCATTAATAAAAGCAAAGTTGCTAAAGTCACTTTGAACAGGTATATATTAAAAAAAAAAATATATTTCCATTGCAAGTGAAAAGAGTTGGAATGTTTGTGTATGAAAAGAGTTGATGAGTGGTTTTTGAGCTAAAACCCCAAATACATCATATTTTTTTTGGAGCTTACTTCATATGTGGTATTTTGCACATATTTTTAGCTCATTACTTATGACTTTGCAGAACAGTGAAGAATAATTGAAACGTGATATTTGCCAGTTAAAATCTCTCATAACCATTCAATGTCTTTTGGACAAGACTAAGCAGAACTTAGTGCTGAGGTGTGTAAATTCATAATCTTGTATTAACAAAGATGGGTTGCAAAGGAGTGCCAAGATGTTGGCCTGCATAGGATAAAAGGTGACAGAACAGCAGAATAAAACCCACAAATGTCAAAAAGCTTAGAATTTGGCATGTAAAGCTTGGCTGGGGGCAAATATAAGGAATAACCTAATCTCAGCCTCTTTGAGAGGCAATGCAATAGTGCCTCAATTAGTAATGAATAAAAGAATGTTGCTCTATTGCTCTCATTGCTGTAAATACAGGAAATTTACAGAAAACTGGAAACTTGAAGATTCCCACAAAGAGCAGGAAGATGCAGTAACTGAAGTGGGACAGTGAAATGCATAATGAAGCACAGCTCAGAGGAATATTGGTAGAAAGCAAGAAAGAAGAGATGCACAGATGAAGGGATTAGCAGAGTGCTGAGGTGATTGAAGTGTTCTGTGAACTGGTTCATCCAGGCAGTGTCACTAACAGCCTTCATAAAGCATCAGCAGTACTTTCCCAGACTAGCAGAGGGGAAAAAACCCCTCTGTGTTGCTTGGATAAGCAACAATTTTCCAATCAGGTGGGGCCTGATGAAATGGATTCTGAGGTGGCTGTAGAAACCAAAGTGGCTGGAGCAATCTGATCTGGGGGGGAGCAAGCTCAGAGTAGTGGAGGGAACTAGCAGGCTGGAAGGATAATGATGCAGAGCTCAGAGAATGCTGCAGCAATGATGAAACATGGTTTTAGTGCCTGGAAAATGAAGCTGATCAACAGCCAAACCCCATTTACCCAGCATAAATTACTTAAATTCCAGCATTTCTACTTCTTCCACAGTGGCTTTGTTGTGCAGAGAGATGCTCTAATATGAATATGTTGATATCCTGGAGTCCTCAATATTCACATGGTGTTCTTATCAGCAGGCTAGAGAAGCATGGTCTAGAAACTACTGTGCAGAAGCAAAATGAGCTGGAAAACCATCCCCAGGAGGCAAGCAAGGGCAGGTAGCAAGCACTTGCTACAGATTCTACAGGGTTTTTGCCCAGCTAACAAAGTTTTTGTGCTTGTTGAATTGTAGACTACAGGCTGGTAAGGGAGAGTTAGAATACTGGAGAGCAGCTGTAGAATGTAAAGTTATGTTAATAATTAATTACAGCTTGTATCATCTCTTCTAGACATAGTTTGGGGTTTTTTTTGTGGAAAAAAAAGTTTGAAGAAATTGGTGGTGCTATGGACAGTTAGGAAGCTATGACAGTGTGTTCCCAGATAAATAGGGGATGAAAGTGATTAAAAGACTGCTATTAAAAGGAAAGAAACATGAGCTAGAATGAATGATGAGTTGATCTCCAAGACCCTGTTTGTCTGCTAAGTAGCACTGGTGGTGTGGAGCCTCTGTGAGTTCACTGTCTCTTTGCTGGGTGGATTCTGTGTGTCTGAGCTCTGCTTGTTAAGAGAAGGAAGAATGAAACTCAGGTATGCTCTTTGCACTCAAATGCTTTTATCCTGATGACTCTATTACAGGAGAATGGCTAAGTTTTCAAATATTTAATCTACTTTTGGTGTAATCTTTGATAAATTCCTTTAACTTTGTCTTCAGTCTTTTCAGCCTTCCTGCATAACAGAACTTTCTGTAGTGAACTTTGGAATCTGCAGCCTCTCAGATGTGAGGTTTGTTGTTTGGTTTTGGTTGGGGTTTTTTTGTGGTTGGTTTTTTTTTTTTCCTGAGTTAATTCAACTGTGATTTTTATTTTTGATGACTTTATGTTCCTCTGTGATGCTGACTGTTGGCCAGTGACCATGGCAGGGTCTCTCAGATGAAATGTATATTCTGATCAAGCCTATGAATTTAAATATAATATCTTCACTGCTGGTGATGAATCTGATCCATCTGCAGGCTGACTGGTCTCCTTGCACAATGCCAATACCCAAATGGGTTTCTGTTTCCCATAGTACTCATGTAAAGTGAAGGAAAATATTCTTTTTTTGTGATTTCACTTCAGAGCAAAAGTACATTCTGTCTCTTCCAGCCATTAGGTGGAATGGGTTTAATTATGTATTGTAGGGTGCTTCCTTCAAAAGCCACATGTCACTCACTCTGCCACATTTTTAGTTTAGAAAACATTTGTCTGTTAGTTGGTTGTTTTGGGTTTGGTTGGTTGTTTTGGGTTTGGTTTTGTTTTTTGTGGTGTGCAGATACTTTTGCTATTCTCAATATTGTGAGAAGTCCTGAAGTAATGCCATGATGCACTGAAATGATTAATCTTATTTATAGTTTCTGCAGAAAGAGCTGTACCTCTGAAGTATTTCTTGTAAACATGTTCTGATGATGGGTCTGTAATCGTGTGTGGTGAGGCTGACTAGAGAAGTGTATATGTATATATATATATATTTATATCTATGTATTTATATCTATATTTATATATAGATATATATTTATATATTTATATTTAGTTATGTTTGTTTATATTTATGTTTGTTTATATTTATGTTTGTTTATATTTATGTTTAGTGTTA